>SJXQ01006378.1:145038-186357 GCA_006408695.1 Aepyceros melampus | reverse complement strand
TTTTTTTTTTTTTTCAGTCTTTGCTTTCTCTCGCCACTTCTGACACCATTGACCACTTCCCCCTTGAAGCCCTTTTGCTTGGTTTCCATGACCTCTAGCGTCCCCTCACCTCTTTTCCTTCCCTCTCAGGCTCTCTCAAAAAGGTTTGTGTTTTCTTGATTGCTCCTTACCTACAGTGTCTCCAAGTTACCGGCCCAGTCTCTCTCCAGCCTTATGTGCTGAGTTGCTTCAGTCATGTCCGACCCTTTGGGACCCTATGGATTATAGCCCTCCAGGCTTCTCTGTCTGTGGGATTCTCCAGACAAGAATACTGGAGGGGGTTGCCATGCTCTCCTTCAGAGGATCTTCCTGACCCAGGGATCGAACCCGTGTCTCTTCCATCTCCTGCAATGGCAGATGGGCTCTTCACCTGGGAAAGCCTCTCTAGCCTTAGCTGATTCCTTCTTTCACTGGTGGCTTGATTCATTCACTCCTTCATCACTGAGCCCTGGGCACCAAGCCCTGAAGCACATTCTTCAGGTTCAAAACTCAGCTTCAAAACTTCCCTGGTGGTCCAGTGGTTAAGACGCCACACTGCTAATGCAGGGGATACCGGTTCAATCCCTGGTGGGTGAACTAATATTACACATGTGGTGCAGTGCAGCCAAAAAAAGCAAAAATGAAACAAAACTCAGTTTCAGGTCATTCCTCCAGAAAGCCTCTCCTCAGCTTCCAGACAGAATTCAGCCTCATACCTGAGGCACCTTCTGCTTGAGGTGCCAGGTACAGATCCTCGCTCTAAGACTTTGCCCATTGTTGTAATTATTGTCTGGGATGTCTGCCTCCTCCTTTAGACTATGAGCCCTTAAAGGCAGGGACTCTGTTTAGTAAATTTTGTACCCCTGTCATATTCAGAAAAAGTCTATTAGTGATTATTGAATAAATTAAAATGCTGTGTCTGATTAATGCTATGTCTACAATTACAAATAATTTTATCTTTGCAATATTCCCTGGAAGCAAGAACAATGAACATCAGATCTAAGCTCCTCTTCTAAGGGCAGGCTTGGGTGGAGCAGGGGTGGATGAGGAACAGATCAAACGCACCTGTGTCCAAAGCCTGGCTTTGCATTGGAGAAGACTATTGAGAGTCCCTTGGACTGCAAGGAGATCCAACCAGTCCATTCTGAAGGAGATCAACCCTGGGATTTCTTTGGAAGGAATGATGCTAAAACTGAAGCTCCAGTACTTTGGCCACCTCATGTGAAGAGTTGACTCATTGGAAAAGACCCTGATGCTGGGAGGGATTGGGGGCAGGAGGAGAAGGGGACGACCGAGGATGAGATGGCTGGATGGCATCACGGACTCAATGGACGTGAATTTGAGTGAACTCCGGGAGTTGGTGATGGACAGGGAGACCTGGCGTGCTGCGATTTATGGGGTCGCAAAGAGTCGGACACGACTGAGCGACTGAACGGAACGGAACGGATGCTAACTTGCTTCAGTGGTGTCTGACTCTTTGCAATCCTATGAACTGTAGCCCGCCAGGGTCCTCTGTCCATGGGATTTCCCAGGCAAGAATACTGGAGTGGGTTGCCATTTCTTCCTCCAGGGGACCTTCCTGACCTATGGATCGAACTGTGTCCAGGCTCCTCTGTCCATGGGATTTCCCAGGCAAGAATACTGGAGTGGGTTGCCATTTCTTCCTCCAGGGGACCTTCCTGACCTATGGATCGAACTGTGTCCAGGCTCCTCTGTCCATGGGATTTCCCAGGCAAGAATACTGGAGTGGGTTGCCATTTCTTCCTCCAGGGGACCTTCCTGACCTATGGATCGAACTGTGTCCAGGCTCCTCTGTCCATGGGATTTCCCAGGCAAGAATACTGGAGTGGGTTGCCATTTCTTCCTCCAGGGGACCTTCCTGACCTATGGATCGAACTGTGTCCAGGCTCCTCTGTCCATGGGATTTCCCAGGCAAGAATACTGGAGTGGGTTGCCATTTCTTCCTCCAGGGGACCTTCCTGACCTATGGATCAAACGGTGCTAAGAATGGTCCCTTTCTATTCATTGGGTCTTATGAAGAATAAAAATGAGGGTTGGGGAAGCACTTACTATAATTACAATTTAGTAAGCCTTCAACAAATGCTAGCAGTTTTTTTATTTTTTTACTGCATTTCATAGAATCTAAGAAATCACTGTTAAAAAAAAGTCCTTATTTTATGTACATTGAGAAAAAATGGTGCCAGTCATGATGTGCCATTGATTTAAAAACCCCTTCTTATTTCAGAGAGGCTGAAGTATGGGGGTGGCAGGGGGTTCAGCCTAGAATCAATAGAGTATTATTGTGTCTTTTGGGGGAAAAAGAGTGTGGAGCATAAAAAATGGGCTGTGGGAGGGTATTTTGGGGATTGATGTGGGAGAGGCTAGTGCTTTGCTCTACCAGAATGTAAAAATGAAAATATCCTGTCCTCATTTCTCTCATTTCAAATGCAAGATGCTAGATATTGGGACCCTACTGCATGCAGGGAAAGATAAAGATGCTGTGGAATGAATGGAAACAAGATCATACATTGGCAAGGGGGAGAGATGGAGGGAATGGATTGTTAGGGAGTTTGGGATGGACACTTACACGCTGCTATATTTAAAGTGGATAACCAACAAGGACCAATTGTATAGCATATTGTATCTGCTCAATGTATGTGGCAGCCTGCATGGCAGGGGAGTTTGGAGGAGAATGGATACATGTATATGTATGGCCAACTTCATTTGGTGTCCACCTGAAACTATCACAACATTGTTTATTGGCTATACTCCAATATAAAATTTAAAAGTTCAAAAACAACAACAACAGACATTTGCAGAGCTCAAGGGGCGGCAGAGCCGAGTATGAACCCATTAAAACTCAGCATCTCTGAACTGAAAATCACCAAATATAAAAATACCCTACATAACTGGTAACTTCAGTTTTTTTTTATCTAGGTGATTAGAAATATCAGAAAGAAACTTCTACTACTTCTAAAGCCAGATTTCCAGATCAAAGAGTGAAGCTGTGGATCTACCTTCAGCTTGGTCCCTCCCATTGGCCATTCTTCATGTCAGATCATAATAATGTGTAGGCCTTCTATTTGGGATTTTGGAGCCCAGGGTGTGAAATGGAAGAGGATTCTTTCAGCTGGAAGTATAGCTCCTACATAAAGAAACAGCTGAAATAATCAATACCAAAAAAAAAAAAAAAAATCACAAGCCAAAAGTGTTTCCTTTAGAAGAGAATTTGTGACATTAGTTTTAAAAAAAGGGAACAAATGTCAAGGGCAGCTGGGTTAATGAGTACAGGAAGTACAGCTGCTCTTGCTGATGGAGACTGGAGCGCTGACGTGGACTGAGTGGGAGTGGAAAATGACAGTAGTGGCTGCAGCAGCCGTAACGGGGCACTTACTCCACGTCCATTCATAATGGAGGATGATTGGCACTGCCGGCTGAATGAGAGATGCTGGGCTGTAATTAGAACGTTGGCGCTCATCAAAATCCAGTAAAGCAAGGAGAGCCATGATTACTTAAACCTGGAGCTACATTCTGCAAAATGGCTTTGCTTTTCAAATTCTTTATTGTTTTAGTACTCATTGAAAAAAAAAAAACAAAACCCACAGACCGTGCAAAATTAAGATGCTATATCACAGAAGAATAAATAAGATGAGCCTGCTTTCTGTATAATGGCCAATATTTAGAGATGTGCTCTATAAATTTCAATGAAAATCACTGCAGAATATTTCACTTCAGAAAGACATTTCTTTTGGCTAAAGGGCTATTTCCCCATCCTCCTCTTGTTCCTCGGTACCATTATTTCTGGCCTGGGACAGAGCTGACTCACTATGTCATGGTATCGACTGAGAAATGACTTCTAGGTTAGAACTGGGCTTTCTATTCACGAAGAACAACTGATATGTAGTTACCCAAGTTCTCTTTGAAGATAAGGTTGTACCAAGCCTTGAGTATTTTCTTTTGAACTCTTTAAAGCTTCATATGTGTATTAGAATTTGGTTAATCACCAGTCTTCTAACGTAGTCCTGGTAGTCTTCTAGACCTTAATCCTACAGAATTGAATTCACTTTTTAAAGCACTTAAGGCTGTATATTGTCATCCTGCTTATTTAACTTATATGCAGAGTGCATCATGAGAAACGCTGGGCTGGAAGAAGCACAAGCTGGAATCAAGATTGCTGGGAGAAATATCAATAACCTCAGATATGCAGATGACACCACCCTTATGGCAGAAAGTGAAGAGGAACTAAAAAGCCTCTTGATGAAAGTGAAAGTGGAGAGTGAAAAAGTTGGCTTAAAGCTCAACATTCAGAAAATGAAGATCATGGCATCCGGTCCCATCACTTCTTGGGAAATAGATGGGGAAACAGTGGAAACAGTGTCAGACTTTATTTTTGGGGGCTCCAAAATCACTGCAGATGGTGATTGAAGCCATGAAATTAAAAGACGTTTACTCCTTGGAAGAAAAGTTATGACCAACCTAGATAGCATATTGAAAAGCAGAGATATTACTTTGCCAGCAAAGGTCTGTCTAGTCAAGGCTATGGTTTTTCCGGTGGTCATGTATGGATGTGCGAGTCGGACTGTGAAGAAAGCTGAGCACCGAAGAATTGATACTTTTGAACTGTGGTGTTGGAGAAGACTCTTGTGAGTCCCTTGGACTGCAAGGAGATCCAACCAGTCCATCCTAAAGGGGACCAGTCCTGGGTGTTCATTGGAAGGACTGATGCTGAAGCTGAAACTCCAGTACTTTGGCCACCTCATGGGAAGAGTTGACTCATTGGAAAAGACTCTGATGCTGGGAGGGATTGGGGGCAGGATGGAGAAGGGGACAACGAGATGGCTGGATGGCATCACCGACTCGATGCACATGAGTTTGAGTGAACTCTGGGAGTTGGTGACGGACAGGGAGGCCTGGCATGCTGCGATTTATGAGGTCGCAAAGAGTCGGACACGACTGAGTGACTGAACTGAACTGAATCTTTTATTAGCATGGATATAGTATAAGCATTTTCCCCTCTGATCTGAGTTGCAAATAACCTGTGTCTTACTGTTCTGGGTTTTTTAGTTGCTTGTCTTTGGCTGTGCCCTGTGGCATGCAGGATCTTAGTTCCCTGACCAGGGATCAAACCCATGCCTCTTGCAGTGGTGGAGAAGGGGACAACGAGATGGCTGGATGGCATCACCGACTCGATGCACATGAGTTTGAGTGAACTCTGGGAGTTGGTGACGGACAGGGAGGCCTGGCATGCTGCGATTTATGAGGTCGCAAAGAGTCGGACACGACTGAGTGACTGAACTGAACTGAATCTTTTATTAGCATGGATATAGTATAAGCATTTTCCCCTCTGATCTGAGTTGCAAATAACCTGTGTCTTACTGTTCTGGGTTTTTTAGTTGCTTGTCTTTGGCTGTGCCCTGTGGCATGCAGGATCTTAGTTCCCTGACCAGGGATCAAACCCATGCCTCTTGCAGTGGAACTGCAGTCTTAAACACTGGACTGCCAGGGAAGCCCCTACCTGTGTCTAACTGTTCTGTTTGTTTGTCGTGAATGAAATCAGCAAGAAATAGAAAAGGACCACTCTATTTGGCCAGATCACTAGTAACCTAAATTTGGTAAAGTTGCATATTTGAAACATTAATCTCAAATTGTTCTCACAAGGAATATTGCTATAGTTTCTCATATTTGAGGGAGGAAGAAACTATTAGTCCAGAAGTCAGTCAACCAACATATAACAAGAGTAGCAACTTCAGTCTTCAGATTTTGGTCTGTTTCATATATTTTCCACACTTGGGTATCTGCCTTATCTAGACCCTCCAGTCCAGTTGTAATTTCTAGGACATTTTATGAGATCAGCTCAAATTTCTTGATAAACACTGTTTTGTAATACACCCTTTTCCTTTCTTAGGTAAATATGCTCATTTACCTGATGGAGTTTGAATCTTTCTGTTAGAAGGTAAGGCAATTCTAAGCAGCTAATAGCTCTTTGGAAGTGGTACACGCCATCTAAATGAATGTATAGTTTCATAACCATAGGTATCTGATTTTTAAAAAATCACTTTTTAGAGATTACACATACTATTTGTTTTTATGATTATTGTATCACATAAATGTAAACCATTCAATACAGACTTGAAAATTTGCTTTATGAACATTCATGTTGGGTAAAAGATGCATGCAGTCTTCCAATGACTAAATGCTGTGATGGTGACTTGAACATCTCTTGCAGCATCGCTGGCCCCCGAGCTCAAGGGCAGCAGCCATGGAGCACTGTCCTTGCTCAGTGAGCAAGTACTCATCAGCCTCATGCAATGAGGTCTTAAAGGGA
The DNA here is from genome assembly GCA_006408695.1 of Aepyceros melampus. NCBI lineage: Eukaryota > Metazoa > Chordata > Mammalia > Artiodactyla > Bovidae > Aepyceros > Aepyceros melampus. Next base: position 180,014 of record SJXQ01006378.1, on the reverse strand, counting down.
AAAGTAGTTAACAACTAAAATTACTTAATAATACTGTGAGCCATTCATTTCATGAACTGTTTATCACAAACTTGTGAGCTAACGAATAACATTTGATAGGCATCAGGCATGGAGCTATGCACAATCCATTCTTAGAATGACTTCATGGGGACAGTGCTATCACTCTCAGGAAACTGAGTCACAGACGTTAACTAGATCATACAGAGCTGAGGGGTGGAGGAGTCAAGATTTGAAGTTTGGCCTTCTAGTTTTGCCACTATGTACTTATTAATGTTCATGGAAACCAGCAAGTTATTTATCATCAAAGTTTGGATCTTCAAAATAAGAGCTTGCTTTCTTTGGCCAATGTAAATTCAAAGTTACTAATAATTATGTGATGGAACCTAAGCTTCTTAAATTTTTGATTTTCTTTTTTTTTTAGAACACAAAATGTTTGATTTCAGCTTTAAGCAAATGTTGTAATAATCTTTTCACAGAAATAGTTAAGCTAGGCAAATTGGCTTAGCCCTTCCTTGAATTTTGGATAAAGCTGGTTGATGTGTGACACACAGGTACCTAGTGCAGCTTTCTGTTAAGCAAATCATACTTAGGTAAGCACAAGACTAGTTTCTCTTTTTAAAAACTTGGCTCTCTGCTGTCTTCATAGGATAGAGTTGAGCCATAGGTGAGTGCTGCCTAATGTGAACGGCTAATGGCCCTACACAGTGTTCAGTAATCAGATAGACAAAGCCCTATTACTGAAGTACAGTTGATTTACAATGTTGTGTTAGTTTCTGTGGTGTACAGCAAAGTGACTAACTTATACCTATGTACATTCTTGTTCAATTAAAAATTATTTTTGGCCACACCACATAGTATGTGGGATCTAGTTCCCAGACAGGGTTGAACTTGTACCCCCTGCATTGGAAGCAGTCTTAACCACTGGACCTCCAAGGAAGCCCTCATATTCTTTTTCAAATAATTGCCATTGTGGTTTATTATAGGATATTGAATATAGTTCCCTATGCTGTAGATTTGCCTTCTTGTCTTCCATTCTAGTGGGCTGAGCTGTATACCCAGGGCTTCTAAACATGTACTCAATCCAACTCCCTTTACTCTCTTCAGGCCCTTAGTTAATTCTTTGATTAACTAAGTCTTTTATTCTTTCAACACTAGCTAATTTCTACTCTGCATTATCTTTTGTGTTGAAGTTTTATAGTAGATGATGCTTTGTAACTGAATCAAGTATAACACCTAACATCTCTTAGGGGAAAAACATGTTTAAGCACTAACACAGAATTTCCTCCAGGGTTACTTTGAAGGCTACTCTTTAAAAAAATGCAAACAGGTGATCAATATCAACCGATTTTTATTGACTGTAGACAGGCTACAGAACTAGTTTTCTGTGAAAACATCCGGCAACAGCTTGGAGATAAAGGGTGTCATTAGCTATTGCCAACATCTGTGTGACAGGTTTCTCTCCCATTCCCTCACTTACACAAGCATTGCTCCAGGATTAGTTCTGAACTTCAAGTCTATGCACAACTAATTTTAGAAGAATGTTAATCCATTTTTTCCAGAAGAGTCCACCTGGGCCACTCACAGCCATATCCTAAAATGCAGGCAAGAAGGCATCTTACGGAGGGAGACACCCCCACAGTGGCAAAACAACTAGTTCAAGGTCACTCTGTGATTCGTCCCCCCAGGCTTCAGAGTGTGACAGAGGCTGGGTGACACGCAGCCTCTGGGGGCCTGTAGGGAAACTTTGCTTGGAGGGGATCTAGGGCTTACTCTTTACAAGTACACTGGGGCAAATACATGTGTGTTTTGTAATGCCAGCGGCTTCCCATCAAAACCCACAGCATATGCTGTATGGGTTTACAGCACCTGTAGCAAGTGCTGTAATTTATAGATGTTTCCCTGACCGAGTGTGGAGTCACTGCATGTTGGGTCCCCACTGCTGTCATTCTAGGTGTGTCAGGAAGCACGTATGCATATAAAGGGTGACCAGTCTGGCAGTAAAAAAGACACACCTTTAAGTATGTTTAGCCCAACACTCCCTGAATTTGGTTAAAAACCATTTTTTCTCAGACATGCTCTCATAAATAATACATGAAACTAATCATGCTTTTTGGTAGAACACGTGTTACTTTGGAGGAAAGGCTATTCTAAATGTTTATCAAAAGCATACTCTTTAAACATGTGTATAGGACTTCCCTGGTGGTCCAGTGGTTAAGAATCCACCTGCAATGATGCAGGAGACATGGCTCTGATCCCTGAAGTCTGGGAAGATGCCACATGCCTCAGGGCAACTAAGCTGGCGTGCTGCAATTACTGAAGCTGGTGCATCCTAGGGCCCATGTTCCCAACAAGAGAAGCCATGGCCACAAGAAGCCTGCGAGAGAGTCATCCCCTTTTGCTGCAACTACACAAAGTCTACACACAGCATCAAAGACCCAGTGCAGCCAAAAAAAAATATTAAAAAAAATTCACTTATAAATGTGTACCTTTTAATGAGATTAGACACTAAAAATAGTGTAAAATTTGCTAACAAAGAAAACGTTCAAGATGCAGCTTGTGAAAGTAAAAATTTTTATTCTGATTGATTTCTCAACGTATAGTTCAATATAAGGCCGGTTTTCAATGGCAGAGATTTGGTTCCACGGAAACTCCATGATGCTACAGAGAGCTACTACTTTTTCCAGGAAGTAGGTAAACAGCTGGAAACAGAAAGCACTTTCTAGCAGCATGGCAACTCATTAAACTGCAGAGTGACCAGGTCTGCAACTTTTATACTAAAAATGGCGCAAACATTAGCTGGTGACAGAAGTGAGAAGTGGGGAGCAAGATGTGAACATTGAAAGGAGCGATATGTGTCTTGTAAAGATGACAAAAACCCAAGGACAGCTATAAAGATTTGAAAGGATAATATAGAAAAGGGAACCAAATATTTTACTCAAATGTTTTTTAGAGCCTTTCTGTAGAGATACAAATATATATATATATTTTTATCCAAAAATATGTTTTTATACAGATAAATGGTTTCTCAAATAAGGATGGAACCAAAGCTACAGTTATAACATAAAGCACTGTCTTTTGTAAGACTATTTATCCACCTGAATTTTCAATTTGAGGTTACTGCATTAAATATTTTCCAAATATTGACATCCTTTTCATGTATATAAATCAAGTAGGCATTATTTTTTAAAAGGGTTTTCAGGTTAAACAGTATTTTTCTAAGATCCTGTGCATATCAAACTTATGTCAAGCCCCATTAAGAATCATTATTTAATAAACATATCAAAAAGGGCTATGGTCAAATTTTCTTCTCTATAGGAAATATTTAATTTTCTGATTTCCAGTTTACAAGTGTTGAAAATGCACAAGAAAGATATTATTTCACAAGTACTTTTATGTTAAGATATTTTGATTCAATATACATGGCAATAATATCTCTACACATCATAACCAAAAGTATGTTTTTTTCCTTAAAAATGGGGATGTAACATTAATAATCACTATAAAATAAAGCACACAAGTATTTTGGTGAATTTACAAATCTTTTTTCCCAAGTGTAAAGGCTACAAAAATTCCTAAAAATTAGAGAACACTGAAAACATATTAAAATTTGACATCCAACTTTATATTATTTCCATTTTGCCCTGAAAGATAACTTAAAAAATATGACCCTGCTGGAACAGGCCATCTTGCTTAATATAAAAAATTGGTGAGAGCAAGAAATTGTATCACTGATATGTATAATTTCTGTAAATAGTTATCTCTTCAAATCATTAGAAAAATGCTTAAAGATAAAAAACAAAATAAAATAAAATATAATATGATGGTGGTCCCTAAACTATTTTGAAGGCAGGTAGCTTAGTCTAAGCTAAAACATTTTTTTCACTCATAGGAATCATCCTCCCTTCAAATGCCCTTTAAAAAAATGCATGAACAATACAATAGTAGCAAGAATCAAAGAGCAGAAAATGTATTTTCAGGAACAGAAAAAAATCTCTAGTGCTGAAAGATACAGTAAAAAGCAGATTTCTTTGGGGACATTAATCAATTAGATTATAATTCATTATGAAGATTTCTCTTTTCTATTACGGGGAGAGTCTGCTCCATTTGAAGTTACTGTTCCATTGACACCATTTTCTGAAAAGAGAAAAAAAATCAGGATTACTTTCTTTTATAAATAAGTGTAAACGACAGTATCTTTTATACATAAAGGAACCCTCAGAAAAGAAAATTTAAAACCCAATATGTGCTCTTATGCCCTTAGGTGAAACTTACTAGTGCTTAATCCATTCGCGTATTTAACCAATCATAAAACCTGCTAACCAGTTAAATACAATGAACTGAAAGCAGCAAATTAAAAGGAATTATGTCAATTATGTCTAAAAAAATAGTTCAAAAAAAGGAAAGCAAGAAAACTGACAGAAACTCTGGGAAACAACTACAAGAATTATACAAAAAAGTCTGCAAAGTAACACTTTCAGAGAAAAACAGGAATTTTTTTTTACACTGGACAGCAGACAGGGGAGGTTCTTGGGGATATGTTTCTTTACAACATATTTTAAAATTGGCATTTAGGATAACTCATGTTTAAGAGTGTTATAATGGCCTTCTTCAAGCTAGGGTGGAATAACTGATGTCAGACCAATCCTCCCTCCTAAAATATCCATAAAAGGAGAACATAAAAATGGCTATTTGAAGGCACTGGGGAAAAAAAACAAGTCAGCTAAGTATATTTCTCCCCCAAGGGATTTGCCAGCTACTAAATGAGCACACAGCAGACGCATACACACAAATGTGCACACATACCAACCAAGACTCAGAAATCCAGCAGAAAGTAACTCTGTGAACAAAAAGCTACATAGAGAATTGGGATGTCTCACAATGACAGGAAGATAAAAGTAAGTATTCAGCGTCTGTCAGAGAAGAAAGTCCTTAGAAATAGTTGATGTCCTAGGATGAGGGCAAATTGGAAATAGATCGGCTTCAGTGACATAGAATGATTCACTCATATTTAATCCAGAGTTTCTATTGATGCAGCCACAGTATCTACAATCTTTTACACAAAACATTCAGTATTCAATTAAAAATTACCAGGTGTGTCAGAAAACAAGACCAAATGACTAAAAACTAACAGAAAAAAAAAATATCAGAAATAGATCCTCAGATGAGCCAGATGTGGAGCTGTCAGACAGGGACATTAATAGAACAATGACTAATAAAAATAAATGTAAAGACAAGTAGTTTCATCCAAGGACTCAAAGATCTTTAATCCTAGGACTGGAAAATACCACAATTAAAAATATAAATTTAATAAAAATTTAATAGCAGATTAGACACAACAGAAGAGATTAATGAACTAGAAAAGAATACTCATATTGAAACTCAGAAAACAAAGGATGGAAAAAAACAGAAAAGCATAAAAAGATATAAAAAGACAGGATAAACGGGTTTAAACACATGTACTGGAATTCCCAAAGGACAGGAGAAATAGAATGGGGCAGAAGCAATATCTGAAGAAATAATGGTGAAGAATTTCCCCATTGTAAACAGTAAAAGAAACCAATCAAGATTCAAGAAGCTAGGTACAATGCAGAGCAGGCTATTCACAAAGAAAATCAAACTTAGGCACATCATAGTATAACTGTCAAAAAAGAGAGCAATTTCGTCAGACTGGATGAAAAAACTAAAATCAAATTACACACTGCTTACAGGAGACACAATTTGTATTTAGGGACAAGAAAAGGTTTAAGATAGAAAAGGTACACCATGATATAATATAACATTTTATTTCAAGAAAGTTGGTGAGCTAGAGTAAATTCAGACTAACTAGAGATGAAGATGGACATGTGACAATAACAAAGGAAACATTCCACAGGGATTTAGAACAACCCTAAACTCTGATGCACCTGTAATATATCCTCACAATATTTATAGCAAAATGTACAAGCTACAAGGAGAAGTGGGTCAATACCTTTTGTATAACTGACTGAACAAGCAGAACTCCTTCCACCAAGTCAGTAAAGACACAAAAGACTGGACCACACAAATGGACCCGATGCCTACCTACAGAACAATATACGCAACAAACACACACTACACATCCTTGAGAAGTCCAAAGGGAACATTCATCAGAACTGAACACTCGACGAGACATAATGAGAGTCCCAACAAATTTCAAAGAACTGAAATCATTCAGAGTATGTTTTTTAACCAGAGAAATTAAGATAGAAATCACTAGTAAAAACTACAAAATGCCCAAATACTACTATGCCCAAAAACGTAGACTACTACGTTGTGTAGTTTACAAATATTTACAATCCATAAGTCAAAGAAGAAACCATTGGAATCATAAAATATTTGAAACTGAATGATAATGAAAAAGATGTATCAAAACCTGTGACATAAGGGTAAAGCACTGCTGAAAGGGAAGTCTGCCCTTAATTGCAAGTAATTCATGAGAAGGGATAAAAATCAATGATTCCTTTTAACAAAGCCACAAATAACAAAACAGCAAATTAAACCCAAAGAAAGGGAAATAAGAACAGAAATCAACGACAGAACTGAGACAATGAGCAAAAGAAGAAAAATCCTGGTTCTTGGCTGATGGAAGTGAAAAAGAGATAGGCATAAATTACTAACATGGGAAGTGGAAAATGGGAATCATTGTTGTTTTACAGGCATTAATAAGTAGATACTATGAATAATTTTATATCACTTCATTTCACAAATTTAGATGAAATGGATAAATCCTTGAAAAATACAATTTACCAAAAGAGAAATGATAAGAAATAAAAAATTTGAATAATCCCATTATCTATTAAAGAATGTAAATCTGTACCTTCCTATAAAGAAGTCTAGTTTGGATAGCTTCACTGGTGAATCCTTCCAAACATTTAAATAAGAAATGATGCTGGCGTTACATGAAGGACAAACCTGCCCAATACCTTTTATAAAGTCAGCAAAACTCATATCAAAACCTGACAGAAGGGCTAATTTTAGCTAATCTTTTACATGAACACCAAGAGGCTCTTTAGTTCTTCTTCACTTTCTGCCATAAGGGTGGTGTCATCTGCATATCTGAGGTTATTGATATTTCTCCCGACAATCTTGATTCCAGCTTGTGTTTCTTCCAATCCAGTGTTTCTCATGATGTACTCTGCATAGAAGTTAAATAAGCAGGGTGACAATATACAGCCTTGACGTATTCCTTTTCCTATTTGGAAACAGTCTGTTGTTCCATGTCCAGTTCTAACTGTTGCTTCCTGACCTGCATACAGATTTCTCAAGAGGCAGGTTAGGTGGTCTGGTATTTCCATCTCTTTCAGAATTTTCCACAGTTTATTGTGATCCACACAATAAAGTCAAAGGCTTTGGCATAGTCAATAAAGCAGAAATAGATGTTTTTCTGGAACTCTTTTGCTTTTTCCATGATCCAGCGGATGTTGGCAATTTGATCTCTGGTTCCTCTGCCTTTTGTAACCAGCTTGAACATCAGGGAGTTCACGGTTCACGTATTGCTGAAGTCTGGCTTGGAGAATTTTGAGCATTACTTTACTAGCAATAACCTCAGATATGCAGATGACACCACCCTTATGGCAGAAAGTGAAGAAGAACTAAAGAGCCTCTTGATGAAAGTGAAAGAGGAGAGTGAAAAAGTTGGCTTAAAGCTCAACATTCAGAAAATGAAGATCATGGCATCTGGCCCCATCACTTCATGGGAAATAGATGGGGAAACAGTAGAAACAGTGTCAGACTTTATTTTTTTGGGCTCCAAAATCACTGCAGATGGTGACTGCAGCCATGGAATTAAAAGATGCTTACTCCTTGGAAGAAAAGTTATGACCAACCTAGATAGTATATTCAAAAGCAGAGACATTACTTTGCCAACTAAGGTCCATCTAGTCAAGGCTATGGTTTTTCCTGTGGTCATGTATGGATGTGAGAATTGGACTGTGAAGAAGGCTGAGTGCTGAAGAACTGATGCTTTTGAACTGTGGTGCTGGAGAAGACTCTTGAGAGTCCCTGGACTGCAAGGAGATCCAACCAGTCCATTCTGAAGGAGATCAACCCTGGGATTTCTTTGGAAGGAATGATGCTAAAACTGAAGCTCCAGTACTTTGGCTACCTTATGCGAAGAGTTGACTCATTGGAAAAGACCCTGATGCTGGGAAGGATTTGGGGGCAGGAGGAGAAGGGGACGACCGAGGATGAGATGGCTGGATGGCATCATGGACTCAATGGACGTGAGTCTAAGTGAACTCCGGGAGTTGGTGATGGACAGGGAGGCCTGGCGTGCTGCGATTCATGGGGTCGCAAAGAGTCGGACACGACTGATCGACTGAACTGAACTGAACTGACATGAACACAGATGCAAAAATCCTAATAAAATATTGAAAAAACCATCCACCGAAAGAGATATCATCATCAACTTGGGTTTATGCCAGGAAATACATTACCAAAAATATATATCTGTATTCTTTATGAATATAGATACAAAAATCCTCAACAAAATACTAGCATGTCAAATCATGCTAGTGACTTTCAAAGGATTATGTACATTACCAGTCAGTGAGCTTTATCCCAGGATTGCACTGTTTGCTTAACATTAAAAAAAAATCAATTAATATAATCCATGATAATAATCTAGCAGAGGAAACGGCAACCCACTGCAACATTCTTGCCAAGATAACCTCAGGGACAGAGGAGCCTGGTGGGCCACAGTCCATGGAGCCACAAGAGTCAGACCCACTTGAAGTGACTGAGTACACATGCCTGATGATAATAAAGGATTCGAGCCGTTTGACGATCTCAACAGCTGCAGAAAAAGCAAGCGATAAAACCTAACATCCCTTTACGATAAAAATTACAAACAAAGGAAAAAAAGGAACTTTCTCTACATGTTGAAGACCATTTAGGCAAAACTCACAGGTAACATTATACTTAAAGGTGAAAGACTGGATGTTTTCCTGCTAAGATCAGGAATAAGGTGAGGATGTCTGTTTTTGCTTATTCAAATTGTTCTGGAGGTTCTAGCCAGGGTAATTGGCAAGAAAATGAAATAAAAGGCATCCAGACTGAAGAGGGAAAAGTAAAACTATCTCTTTGCAGGTGACATGAGCTTGTATGTTGAAAATGCAAAGAAATCCACAAAAATGCAATTAAATAATGAAAAAAAAAAAAAACCAGTAAGTACAGCAATGTTGTAGGATATAAGATCAATACGCAAAAATTCCATTGCATTTCTATACACTGGCAATGAAAAATCCAAGAACGGAATTAAGAAGACAATTCTATTTACAACAGCATCAAAAAGAATAAAATATTTAGGAATAAATTTAATGAAGAAGTGCAAAACTTATACACTGATACCTACAAAATTTAATTGAAAAAACTGAAGATGACCCAAAAGACATAGACATCTATATTCACACTCCCCAAAGCAATCTACAGACCCAAGATACTCCAAATGAAGCCCAGCTGACTTTTTTGCAGGAAAACAATAAACTGATCCTAAAATTTGTCTGGAAATGCAAGGCACCCAGAATACCCAAAACATGAAAAAAACTGGAAGACTCACATTTCATGATTTCAAAACTTACTACAAAGCTACAGTAATCAAGACAAGGGCATAAGAACAGATATCCAGATGAAGAGAATAGAACAGAGCCAGAAATAAATTATTACTTTTATGATCAACTGATTTTTAACAAGAATGTCAAGACAATTAAATGAAAACTAGCTTTTTCCATAAATGGTGTAGAGACAACTGGATATCAACATGTGAAACGATGAATGTATTAACACAATGTTATACTTCAGAAAACAGTTTAACAGTTCTCCCAAGTGTTAAATATATAGTTATGATATGACCCAGCAATTCCACTCCTAGGTATGTATCCCAGACAGCAAAAACCAGGTGTTCAAACAAAAATATGTACATAAATATTAACAGCATCAGTCACAGTAGCCCCAACATGGAAACAACCCAAATATTCATCAATTTATGGATAAACATAACACTGTATCCTTATACACTCGTTTATTATTTGGCCATGGAAAGGAATGAGTATCGACACATGCATGTATGATACATATAAATTTTAAATACATGCTATGTGAAAAAAAAAATGTTCAGAAAAGGCTAATCTATAGAGACAGAGAACAGGTAAGAGGTTGCTAGGGGCAGAGGAAAGGAGGGAATGGAAATTGACTGCTAGTGGGCATGAGGTTTTTTCTGGATGATACAAATCTTCTGGAATTAGGCAGTGGTATGATTCACAAAATTTTGTGAATATACTTAAGAACTATTGAAATGTACACTTTTGGAGATTCCCATGGACAAAGGAGTCTGGTGGGCTACAGTCTATAGTGTCACAAAGAGTCGGACACGACTGAAGTGACTTCGTGTGTGTGCACACGCACACGCACGCGTGCACACACATACACACACAGGTAACACCATACTTGAAGGGGAAAGACTGTATGTTCACACACACATGCTCATGGGCTGAAACACTCAATTCTCCCTCAGGTGATCTATGGAGTCAATGCAGTATCAACCCAATACCCCAGTGAAGCTTCGTGTGTGTGTGGGGAAACTGACCAAGATGCACTAAAATGCATAGGACATGCAAAGGGCCAAGAGTTGCTGATGCAAACCTGAATAAGGACAGGACTGGAGGACACAAACTGTCAGATATAAAGACACAAAAGGACCAAACCACCACTGTTTACGACAGATTTTAAAACAATTTCTCGTCTTATAGTTCCAACTATACTACTACAAGTTGAAACATTATTCCACTGTCAATGTATTTTCAATCAAAAGCCAGAAGGAGAAAAGAGGTGAGATGCAAAGTCAAAGATTAAGGGCCAAACAATCAGGAGTTATAAAAGAGCTGTTCCTCTTGGGACTAAAGGGCAGATGGAAAGGAGCTGAAAGTGGTCTGTATTTTTAAATATGAGTAAGATATCCAAAAGTACTATCACTCTTCAGGATACTCACTCATTAAAACTGCCCATGTACACATTAATCTAGAGGGGCTCAAAATCACGAAGTCTGCAGAACTTGCGAGAGAGATCTTCAGTGATGGCTTTTGAGGGGATTCAAGGGAACCACCAAACTTTAAGATGGGGCAAATGATTTTCTTTCTAATTTTGCTAGTAAGTAGAATTAACTCTTTTTAAGATTTTAAATCTTAAAAAGATTATAAATTAAGACCCCAAAACATGAAAATAAAAAAGTGTTTTCTAACTTCAGGTTTTTCACTGTTTACTGAGTACAAACCTGTTCCTTTTCTAGAAGACCTGCCTTTAGTCACTGGTGGCTTCTTTTTCACAGCTGGTGCCTGAAAAGTAGAATGTTCTCTCCACCTTCGAAGCTGAAAATTAATAAACTTCCACATCATGAACGCCTGGGTAATGCAAATGGATGCCAGAACAGCAATTCTGAGAATACAAAGAAATAAACAGAAAATTAACATGTACCCAAGCAACGCCATTGAATAAAGTAGTCTCTCTTGCTTTGACAGTATTAACTTAGCGCTAAATTCCCACTATATTGACAAGGATTATATTAATGAATAATTACCCCATTAATAATTAACCACAGGTGGCTTAGTGGTAAAGAATCCACCTGCCAATGAAGGAGATACAAGAGACCCAGGTTCGATCCCTGGGTTGGGAAGATCCCTTGGAGGAGGGCATGGCAACTCATTTCAGTATTCTTGCCTGGAGAATGCCATGGACAGAGGAGCCTGGCTAGCTACAGTCTACAGGGTCACAAAGAGTTGGACATGACTAAAGTGACTGAGAACAGTAATTAACCCTTGAAGTTAAATAAATGCTTTAGTAATTTTTTTCCAAACTTTTTATTTTTTATTGGGGTATAGCCAATTAAAATGTGGTAGTTTCAGGTGAACAGAAAAGGGACCCAGTCATACATATATATGTATCCATTCTCCCTCAAATCCTTCTCCCAATCCAGGCTGGCACAGAACGTTGAGCAGAGTTCCCTGTGCTGTACAGTAGGGCCTTGTTGGTTATCCATTTAAAATACAGCAGAGTGTACATGTCCATCCCCAACTCCCTAATTATCCCCTCCCCCTGGTACCATAAGTTTGTTTTCTAAGTTTGTGAGTCTCTATTTTGTAGGTTTATTTGTATCTAAATGCTTTAGTATTGATACTTTAATTTATACATGAAATTGGAATAGGTATGAAATCAAATCAAATGAGTATTTTCCCCTACCTCTCATAATTATACTTTTATATTTTAGACAATTCATATTTTAAATTGATAATACATACTACATTGTAGGGCAAGGTGAGAAAAGTGTTAAATCAACCCTACCTAACAGCTAACACATTGAAGTTTCCAGTACTGAAATCCAGCTTCTGGTTCTCTGCTCTTGCCAGGCCAAAGCCAACAGTGAGTACCGAGAGAATTAAAGTCAGAAGTCTTCCCAAAACAAACAGAACTGCCCACAGAGAAAATCTGTGAAAAAAATGTCAAAGTCAGATTCACAAAATTGCAAAGATAAGATTCTAGTAGAAATCAGATTCCTGTTAAGTAAAATGCATATTAAAACAGCATTTCTTACAGTTCTGCAAAAACGATTCTGAAATAAAATGCTAGGGAAATGCTTCATATTATATTACATTCTTGGAGATTGTATAACATATGAGCATATTTCAGGTTCTAGAAGTTCAGTTAAAGAAATATTTGATTTTTTTTTCATTTAGCTGATTTTCTGTGTATGTGTATGACAACTATTAATGATTCTCAGAACTACTGGTATATAGAACAATTTTGGAAAGGGCTGAATAAAAACAAAGGCCATGTAGTCAAGTCTCATGAGAGTCCTCGCTTCACTTTTTCTTCCCCCAAGGCTCTTTACAATACATATTACTTTAATGCTGTCCAAGTTTAATTTTCCCATCAAAATATTTTTGTATCTTTAAGGCTCTAAAATCTACTATTTCAATTTCTTCTGAAAGTTCACTTTTCCTCATTATTCCTTCTCCAAAAGAACAATGTGCACTAAGCAAGACAGGAAAAGTAGTATAAGAAAAGGAAACCCTCAACTTTCAAAACTACAAGTTCCAATATACTATCTCTCAAGCCAAGAAAGCTATTTTAGAGATACCAACTTCAATTGTTAAAAACTGTCATTTTATTTAAAGTAGCTTATAAAGCAACATAATTCCCCATAGCATGGACCTTGGCAATAGCACGGTCCTTTGCAACATAGGCACTGACTTTAATTACACAAGAAACAGAATGGTTGAAAAACTCACCCTTTCTGATACTTTTCATCACTAAAATAAAATAGGCGGGAAATGTGGAAAAGAAACTCAACAAAATAGTGTAGCACCAAAAGCACAAGTCCTAGATGATTCAAGCTGTCAAAAGAACACATTTAAAATGAAAAGATTAATTACGAATTAAGACAGAGTAGCATACTATCTGCCCAGTCAATAAGCACACCCAAGAAAAATCCCAACTCACTTTAAAAGATAAGCTCCAGCAATGTGAAAGAGGTAAAGGCCAATGTAGACGAGCTGACGAGGAATATCTTCCTGTGAACAGAAAATTGCACAACAGGTTAAAACTGGGGGAAGTAGGTTCTGTTTGGAGTAGTGTGAAAATGTACTGTCACAGAAGACCTGAAGGCCACTCTGCCCAACACCCACTCCAACTGCTCACCCCAATTGGCCACAGTCCTTTATTCTCTCTTGGCTTCATCTACTCATCTGGAAATGTGAATAACACCTGGGTTTGCTTGAATCAGATGAATTCCAAATCCCTTTTAGTACTGAATGCTTCTTTTTATAATAAATAATATTAGATGACACAATCTTAATAACCATAATGTCCTTCTAATATTAAAACTGCTATGTTTATATCAGCAGTGATTCTTTTGTTTACCCAAATAGTATTCACGTTTTTTAGTCCCTTTCATTTCACTGTCAGTCAAGTCATTAAAACCAAAGGTTAAAATTTATCTTCTCACTTAGAATACCACCTACTTGTATATTCTTTCTCCTCTTATAACCCTGTAAATCAGGTATTCAGACTTCACTTTTGCTTTCCCCTCACCTCCCCCCACCCCTCATAGTTCTTAGTTATTTGGTTATCTTAGAAATAGTGGTTTCAAAGATGTTTAAGTGACTTATAAAATTAATTTGGGGGTCACCCTAACATCTTTTGAAATATGAAATGTAATTTTTAAAATGCTAGAGTGTACAGCGTATTATATTGTTTCATGAAAGCTTTATTCCAGATTTTACACAGACCTGTACACACACACACGGAGAAGGCAATGGCACCCCACTCCAGTACTCTTGCCTGGAAAATCCCATGGATGGAGGAGCCTGGTGGGCTACAGTCCATGGGGTCACTAAGAGTCAGACACAACTGAGCGACTTCACTTTCACTTTTCACTTTCATGCATTGGAGGAAATGGCAACCCACTCCAGTGTTCTTGCCTTGAGAATCCCAGGCACGGGGGGAGCCTGGTGGGCTGCCATCTATGGGGTGGCACAGAGTCGGACACGACTGTTTCAGCAGTAGCACCAGCAGTACACACACATGCAGAATTATAATGTAAACTCTATACAGTTTTTCACCTTAGGTTACAGTCAAAAATGTCAAAAAATGAACAGCAGGCCCTATAAACACGTGCTAATTTAGGAAATGCCTGTACCGCTCATTTCTACTCTGTTTTTGGCAGTTTACCACATATATGGTTCTACTAGCCTGGCTGGTACTATTCATGTACTGCAGCTCTAATTAAAATGATTACAATATGGCTGATGTCAACAAACTGAGCACCACTTGCCTGGAACCTCACTAGACTTGTCTCTGGCATACAGGAGAGCTGAACGCAGATCTTTTTCAGCCCCTACAATTCAAGTACAGTTATTTCACCAAATCTTCCAAGAAAGAGTAGAGAGTTTTTAAGTGTAGTTTTGAAACTGGAAAGTCTTTTCCAGTAAGAATGATACAAAGATCAAGTATTAGAGAATGTACGACAGTTGAATGAAACTATAGAGAGTCCCATACTGTGGAACTCTCGGGGAAAATTCCCAAGACACAACACTAAGTGTATAGTGGAGCTTCCAACTGGAGAGAGAACTAAGGCTAGCTGACAATTTTCTCCACATAATTTTCAACTTCCAATGAAATATTTCTTACTAAAGAAGCGAGAGAGAAAAGTGTTGTGATAACATGGCAAAGTTCAACCACAAGGAAGTCTCTTTACTCTCTTAAACTCATTTCAGACCAACTTAGCTGTAGTGTTATAATTGCAATTTGACATCCTATGGAAACAGAGGTGTCACTAAATACATGGTAGTTGTATTTCTGAAAGTGTGGTGTATGTATCATTGGCACTGTACAAAATGATTTTAGATAGTGTACAACAAAACACTTTAACTTTCACGTTAATTTTATTTTTATTGTTTCTAAAGATTTTTTTTTTGATGTGGACCATTTTAAAAGTCTTTATTGAATTTGTTACAATATTGCTTCTGTTTTGTTTTGGTTTTTTAGCTGCAAGGCATGCGGCTTCCCAACCAGGGATCAAACCTGCACCCTCCCCATTGGAAGTCTTAATGACCACTGGACTGCCAGGGAAGTTCCTCACTACAATTTTAAATACATTTTAAGTTGCAGTTAGGTGGCATGTAAGTAACTATGTATATGAAACAATACCATATTCCTTCAGATGTATGCTAAACAATGTTCCAAATTTCTGAGGGGAAAACAACACCAAGAGGACCCTTGATACTAAAGCTTTAAAAAGTTTTAAAATTGCTGATTGGACACTAAACTCATTTTATTACATAACAATTTGTGTAAATCAATGTAAAAAACTAATTTGTTGGAATAACTGATGGAAAAACTATAGCAGTGTAACTCCTTGGAAAGATTAAAGAAAAAAAGATTTTTTTTTTTTAAAGAAGAAACACAAATAGGTTTTAAAAATACACCATTTAGCAGAGAACATAAGCTGCTTATCTTTTTTCCTGTTAGACAAATCTAAAAACACTACTATAAATTACAAACATAGTATATTTCAAAAAGTCATTCCATCTCTTTTTTCTTCTTAAATCTTAACCTAATTATGTGAAGCAAGGTTTCGCTTGCTCTTAGGTAAAGAAAAGTCCAGAGCTTCTTCCTTAAATTCAAGTTCACTGCATCTCAGCCCCGCCTTTCTGATAGCAACCAACTGAGTCAATCATGGTGAGTAAAATACCACCAAAGGTCCCATCTCCACAACTGTCAAATCCTTAGCAAGAGCTTTTCCAAAAGGACAGAGTATCAAGAAATCTTTTTCTAAGTAATGGAAACTTGAGCCTTCTATAAACTGGCCAGTGTCTCTAAAGCCATGTTTGCACATTCAAAGCTGAACCAGAGAAAAGTGCCAAAATAAGTGAGTGACAGGGAGGGGTCTACTGCAAGGAGTGGTGGAGAGCGCAGGTTAAAGTTGTTCCCCTATCAACAATAATAAGGTGACAGGTGTGATGTAGCATGATTTTTAAAATGAGACCAGATTTCCTCTGATGTTCTTCAATCCTCACAGGGTTACAGCCCTTCTTGGGGCTTACATGCCTGTGGCCAATAATAAAGACCTTACCCAGCACCATGGTCTCTGGGGCCTACATGTGTTCCTGGGGTGTGGGGATCAGTGAGAAAAGAGAAGGCTGGGTGAGAGATCAGTGAGAAAAGATGTTGGCACTCTTAGAGCCAGTTTGCGGTATCAGTTAACTGGCCACATAACAGATTTCAATTAGGGAGTTAGCACGCCATCCAAGGGTGGCTCGTAACTGTTCTAGAAGCTAGAGTCTAGATGAATGCAAATGTGGATGAGAAAAAGCTATTTTGGTTTTTCAAGACTCACCACACTATGATTTTGTTATGTAAATAAACTCTTTTTTACCAGAAGTCAGAAACAAGGTTTTGTTTATTTACAAACTTTCTTATACCTGAATGGAAAAAATATGTAATCAAACTGAGCAGTTGCCAAGTCCTTAATGCTAATATTCCAGTAGTTTATATAAGGACAAAGTCATAGAGTAATGACTTAAAATTCTGATAAGTCTCCTTTTTCATGGAATACCTAATAAACACAGTACACTTAAATCAAAACAAATGCTAAACTTATAAATAACTTTAGGTGACATTTTTGGTTGTTATTCCAACATCTTTTATTAAAAGGTCAGCCGCATACTTTAGTAAATTTCTATTTTTATAAGGAAATGTTTTTTTAACTACACAGTACTAAAATATGAACTTTACTTTAAACTGAATATTGCATATATGCCTAAACAATAAGGCAAAGATTTCCCCCTAAACCAAAAATGTAGTCATCTCATATGTAAATTTTTTCAAAGCTCTCATACTACAGAGATCTGTATTGATTACTTTAAACAACAAATAAATGGGTTAAGATACATAACGTGGGAAAACTCAACCAATGTCATTTCTAAATGCTTACACAAGGTTAGTGGAGGAATCAATAAGACAGAGTAACGCTGTACTCTGGAAAAACTGATTTAAGTGAGTCAAGGAAGCTCCAGTGATGAAGGACAGATATTAACAACAAGTCGCACATGAAAAGTGTGAATGTAACCCTCAGGAAGGAGTGGGCAAAAAGTTTTTTAAGAATTTAGTATACTTTATATCATATACAACTATATGTATGGATAATTAAACCAAATAATCTGAATATAAGAAATAAAACATTTGGATATTCCATCCACACTTTCCTGAAACTTCTTATATTCAAGTTGGCTAAGAAATTGCATTTTGAATCTTCTTATGGACAAAAGAGAGGACTGTTTATATTGAAACGTATGTATTACATGGAATTAAAATACCCTTCTTAAAAGAAACTGAGTTATTTGTGACTAACACACCTCTTGAATTGCTACTGTGTTCCTTTTTCCACTTCTCTGTAGGACTGGGTCAAAACAACCACTGTACTAATTTTTTTCCAGTGAAGAGTTCTTCCAAAAATAATTCTTATAGAGTAAATTTTAAGAAACTGAACACACATGCAGCTGTTACTTTCAAATTATGTTAATTACTTGCAACAGTTACTTTCGACTGTCATATGTAGGTACTAAAAATAGTTTCAGTTAAGTTCTAAGTTATGCAAATTATTCCATAAAAATTAGATTGCATTTTTGGAGAAATGCCATCTGGCAGGAATTGATAAGTAAAGAGCTTTGAGATTAAAATGAACAATTACTTTGAAATGTCCCTCTCTACTTACATGGTCAATGAACAATATATAGACATAGGAACTCATAATGAAACCCAGAGGTAAAACATCCATAGGTGCAAAAGTACAAGAAAGATCTAAACATCTGAACCATGGTACTAAGACATCACGGACTATGACGGTCTCAGCAGTGTGCCACAGAAATTTCTGCAATGAGGGCTAGGTTCTCTGTCTCTGATTCAAAATGGCAGACTGTGAAACCATGTGTGGCCAATGAGTATTTGCAACATGGCTAGTGTGACTTTGTTTTTGCTTAATTAAGTTAAATGTGTCTTGTGGCTACTGTTTTGGACAGTGCAGCTATGGGACACCTGTGGTTCACATTAGGTAATCACTAAATATGGAAGGGTTATTGAAAGTGATATGCCTAAAAATTTTATCTTAAGACAGTTCTAAGTCAAAGGTTTTATGGATCTTCATCCTAATCCTTATAATCAACTTAACTAGAAAACCATTCTACTTTACATGGACTCTAATTTGGTGCTATTCTCTAATCATGGCAGACATCAATGATGACTGACAGGACACAAAAACCACAGACACAATACAGCAATAAAATCAGGCACTTACATTCATGAATTAACTACCCAGAGTACATACAAAAAGAAGTGTTCCTGGCTTTTAAGAAGGCAGAGATAAAACGGCCCCTGGACGGGTGGTGGCACTTCTGTTTTGGAAAAGCTTCTCAAAGTAAGGGGATTTTAAAACCAATGTTTTAGATGTGGAAAAACGTAAAATACACACAACCCACAAACAGCATAATGAATCCCCATGTACCTGTCTCCCAACTATGGCTGTTAACTCATGAGCTCCTTTTTATCCGTCACCCGCCCTCCTCCACCCCCCCAACAACATGTCAGTTCATATATAGGGATTTTAAAAGCAATCTCTCCCCAAAGGAGAATAAAAGTGCTTGATTAATTCATTAGAAAAGGTATCCCAGAGAAAAGAACTACGTGCTGGGATTATAAATTAGAGAAAGTTAAAATTGAATGAGGTACAAAAAGGGAAGAAAAAGGGACCAGGGGACAGGGGCACAGATGGGAAGAACCCTGGAAACATAGGTGAGCAGCTTGATTTTAATTTAGAGCAAAAAGGACCTAGTACAGTTTTTAGAAGAGAAAGAGTTAAATAAAGGAAACAAAGTTTACTCTGTGACATCAGGTAAGACTGACTTCAGAGGTGCCGAGGGTAAAACTACACAGGAGGCTACTGCAGTGCTCCAGTGGCTAAGTTACTGTTCAAACAAGACAAATGTACATCTTTCCCACCTGTTTCACTAGGGAAAGACTCAAGGTGAATATTTAACTCTGGTTTACTTTTCTCAATATTGAATTTTTCTCTGGGACTTATACACAGTACCATTAGTTGCAGAATAATCTAATTAATCTGTTTGGTCTCACTTGTGAAACTGCTAACATATCCATAACACAAACTGAATATTACATTGCAAGATTTGTTTAAATTTTATTTTAAATTACCACTAATACAATTTTAAAACGAGAAATTAGCATGTCAAATATAAGATCCCCACCTCTTAAGTTGAACCGAATAAAAGTTTCTGCAATGAATACTTAAAGACATTTAGTCTGTGTGGAAAAAAGGGAGGTGAGAGAATAATGGGGGGATGGGAGAGGGGGAAGGGAGGCTAGAGATGTGAGTAAATATTTAATTTTAAAACAACTTTTCAAAAAAAGGCAAAAATGACAAGACAAATCTAAAAATTACAAAACCCCTGCTTACTTTTTTGGTTTTCTGGAAGTAGAGTTCAGGAAAAGCATGAAACCAGTATGCCAACTGTGATATGTAGAAAAACTTCATCTGAAATCTGTGTAACACAAAAAAGTAGAACATATCATTTAAAGCACAACATCTTTAAAGAATAACGTAAAAACAAACACTGGAAATCAGGACATGCTAAGTAGCTACCTTTGTGTTACCCTTTCAGGTCCCCTTACAATACTTCCTTTACTTTACTCTGCAGTAGCCCCCTTCCCAGCCCCCCAGGGTCTCCCCACCATCAGTCAGTTCCTCTGGACTAAACAGCAGAAGCAAAGACATGATCCACAGAATCCTGGGAGCAACCAAGTGAGCTGTGAGGAAACAGAGCCCCCTGCCTACGAGTGAGTTAGTACTGAGGAGTGTGCCTGCTAGCTACTGAAAATATGCGGAACATGTCTCTGAGGGAATCAATCACACATCTGTAAGGGTTCCTCAAAAGGGAAGTAGGAAGCGCAAAAAGATGATGAAGAAGTGAAGGTGCACAGATTCACCAACACTGTAAACCGAGACAATCCCAATTACAGACAACCTCTAGATTTTTCCTTAGGGAAACACGGTAACTCTACCTGGTTGAGACACTTGAGAACCCCCAATAAATGGAAGCAAACTTGGATTCAAGAGAGGAATAAGGCAGTGAAGGGCTCCCAGGAGACGTATTCTCATCAGTCTAGAGTCCACAGTCTCTTGACGCCACACCCCTCTAGACCTCCTCTTTCTCCATCCCCCGTGCCCCCCTTCTCCTCCAGGGGTCTAAAGTGGAAAACACAAAGCCTATCTGAATAATGCTATAGGGAGAGAGGGGAAGGAGGACAGGGAAGGGGAGAAAATACAGTCCCACATAAATATGTTTATATCCCCATTCTACAAAAGTTCATTGAATTAACACACTTTTTAAAAGTCAGACTGGCTCAGCAGAATATGGTAATACTGTAGGTCATGTTACTCTCTTCATATCTTTTTCTCCAATTCTCCCATCACAATGCATCCACTGACTACTGCCTAGATGATAAGCCCCTACAGCTGGCACAGCAAAGGATATGAAGAGAGACAGTTCATTCTGCTGCCAATTACATACAGTCTTGGTGGGCATGGGCACAACGTAAGACTGACTTACATAAATGAGACAATTACAGAGCAGCCAAGACAATGTAAAAACATAAAATACTGCACAACAAAAGGAAAAATTCAGGAAAGCAGAAGCCCACATAGGCTAAAGGAGCAAGGAAAATATGGACAGATGTTTCAGAACTAGGCTTGAAGAATGAATAACTTAGCTAGCTGACTTGGTGACCCCTGAGCTTCTTATAGCACTGTACAGAAACCTTGGGGGCCAAAAAAGTGAAACCGTCTCTATCCTCAAGCTTATAGTGTAAGAGAGAAGAAATGGAAGAAAAGAGACTAGGGTAAAGAAAAGGAGCAAAAGTATGTAGAAGATGGAGCCGGAATGAGAAGAAAAGATGAGGGAAAAGAAGACAGAGGACTAAATTAGGATTACCATTAAAATCAGTTTTCTTAAGGTAACAGACATACTGAAAAGACTATATACATAATAAAAGCACAAAGCAATTTTTTGTTCTTATGGCAGTGTGATTGCCAAAGACATACCTATTGTACGCATTTACCTCAGGTCTTAAAAGAGTAATAACAAACCCTGCTTAAAAGTGACACAACAATAGATGGCCCTTAATTGAGAGAAGTCTACTAAAAATGACTTACGTCATCAGGTTATGGGGATAAGCCCTCCACAAGATAGTTGGGTCTGAGATGTAGTTTTCCTAAGAGACAAGAAACAAAAATTAGCCTAATGAGCATGTAAATTCCTTAGAAAATAAGACAGTATTTTCACTTCTTGCACATTTACAACTCTCCATCTCAAGTTCCAAAGGGTCCATGGAAGTCAAACATTTTAGATGTTTTAGTTACTTTTCATTCAGTCGAACTGCTTACTTTAGTGATGTGAAAATCAACGAGTGATGTGAGGTACAAAAAGACATAATTCCTGGCTTTTGAAATTCTTTCAATCCAGGAGAGTAAAAAAGACACATATGCAAACACAACCAAAAAACAGCAACTGTACAAAACAGTCATCCAAGGAATGATTTTTTTCTCGGGTAACCAAAGAAAGAGTTCCAAAAGCGGGGGCACCTGACAGGAGACAGAGGAGCAAGGGGCTGCCAAGTTTTATAAGATTATGTCCACATAAGGAGAAGGAAACAGCAGCCCACTCCAGTATCCTTGCCTGGAGAATCCCATGGAAGAGGTGCCTGGAGGGCTGCAGTCCATGGGGTCACAAGAGTCAGACATGACTGAAGTGACTTAGCATGCATGCATGCATGTCTGCATAATAACCATGTCTTTTTCTTAGATAACCAGATCTGTTTAGTGAGAATTATCACACATATATATATATATATATACACACATATATAGAAAAAACTGAAGCAACTTATCCTTAATACCCATTGAGGTTTTAATACATTTGTTTTTTTAAAACTGTGTAAGACAGAATTTGTGTATATCAATAATAAAAAAAATTTCTGAGTATATAAGACAGATTTTAAGCTGAATTTTATGTTCATCTATAAAGTATCACTAAAGCAGCAGTTTACAATGGAACAAGCACTGGACTTGAAAAGCTGAGTTTTGGTCTGTCTCCAACTGTGTCATACCCTGGAAAATTCACTTGGCCTATTTATTCATCTCTAGTATACATGCAACCTGTGAAAGTATCACTGATAACTTACCCTTTCTGCTAATACAGAGCCACTTGCAAATGACTACAAGATATGAAGACAACATTCAGATCGACTAAAACTGAGTAAGGCTTTCTGGAACACTGAACATAGTTGGCAATTTTTGCTGTATAAAAACTTAGAGGCTTACTGATGAAACCTGATTTATACTAGTTCAATAGCAGAACTCCTAATCTTAGATAAGAACAACAGAAGAGGAATTTTTCTAAGGTTCAGGGTTTGCTTATGAGTGCTAAAAATAGGACATCATTTCCTGTTCTGAGTACATAATTAAATACTTAAGCATAGTACATACTTACAGATACGAGAATAAATGTGCCCCAAATACAAGAAAACAGGTAGAATGCACTAAGCTGACCAGATTCATTAAACTTGCTGTGTTTCGTTTTGGAGAAATGCATTCGCCTATTAATTTTCTAAAAATAAAAACAATTGTTAATTTAAGATTAGAAAAATGTATTTAACATAACTATCATGGTATGGAGAGCTAGTATTTTACAAAATATAGATTTCTAAGATTGTATATTACATCCAACACATATTCTTGAATTATGGCATGAATAATTATCGCCACTAGCATGTAGAAGAAAACTGTAGCCAAATCTTTGATACCATAGTAATAAAGGAACGCTGATTCAGTAGCTTGTTCTTCTGAAGGCCAAAAGAACAGGACACACACAAAAAAAAATATACATAAGATTATAAAAACAGCACTAAGTACAACACAGTTATGGAAAAAAAGAAGACTAATCTAATAAATAAGTTTATAGAAACATCACGGTAATATGCTTTTGGACACCTTGAGTCTTAGCAGCAATGAAAACTGAGATTACCTAGAAGTCTAAAGTTTCAGAAATTACTTACAAAGACTTGACACAGGTTAGTTACAGCCATTAAAGAGCAGAGCACAGGGGAGGGGAGGCCACACTCAGACCCCTGGATATCCCAGGGGTAGAGCAGGTTATGTTTCAGTTATATTAAAGTAAGTTATACTTAGCCCATTTGCCTGTGTTTTCAAGGAACTTTTGAAACTTTCAACTTTCTAGCTCTACTTTTCAAACTAGATGCCATATTTATGATTCTGAAGGAAAAGCTGACTTTGATTTGATTTAGTTTTGAACTCTAAGCAGAGGAGACAGAAGCAACTGCTACAATTGTTTTCAGTCTTTAGAACTGCTAATTTTCCAGAATGAGACTTAACCAAATACTTGCGAGTTGATAAAAGAGCTTTGTTCTTCTCTGGCATACTCAAATTTCTAAACAACTTTGTGGTTTTCAGTAATGTGATATCTAAATTACTAAACCAAATATTTACAAAATGATAAAACTGAATAAAAACCCAACTCTATGTTGTGTAATTTATCTTACATTCTAAATAGAGACTGGGAACAAATTTACTGCCTGAATATGTTATCTTGTTAAGTGAATACCCCATCCCTCATCCATACTAATTAACTACATGACTATATTCAACTGTAATCAACTTTCAATAACAACCTGATTCTCACCTAGCATCATCTAGAAAAAAAATTTGAAATAAAACCTAAAATGTAGTTTGGGTGCTATTCTCAAGATATTTCTTAGAGCTTACTGTCATTCTCTCATCAAAATAACTGATAGAATGGTAGAGCACAACCAAAAGCAACAATAAAATGGGCTTAAGGGTTGTTATTACAGTTCCCAAACAGAACTCATAGGTCAAAAAAACTGAACCTGAACATTGGGGCTTTAGAAACCTTGACTGAACAATGACACTTCAGACAAATGCAAAATATCTAGTCGTAGGATTTTCCTATGAAAAGATCAGAGGGAAGAGAAGGACGGAAAAAAAAAAAAAAAAAACCCCCACCCACAAAAACCCTATTCTCCATGGAATTTCAAGCCCATTTACAAAAGTACACAGTAAACATTAAACACATAAAAAGTGATTTTCATACAGGGTGAAGTCAACCCAAAACATCAGATCTTGCATTATTACAAAATCATCAAGAATAATACTCATTCTCATCATGAATGAAATCTGTGAAGATAATGAAGAACCTAGTGTTCACAGAAATTTCATGTCTGCCCAGCTGAACTCTTCTACTTAACCAGAAAATTCAAAAGAAAAGGACCTACCTGTGGCAGGGAGGGTAACATTGTACTGCAGAGTAACAAAAACGATAGAAACTTTTGCTGTTATCTGGAAAGAAAAAAAAGATCAGGTCAATTTGTGACTCTCTCCCAAACAGCAACTCCGGGGGAAAAAACATTCCAAGTTTTGTCCCTACGTCTAAGAACCAAGGAGGGCCCCCCAGTTCCTGTGTCATCCAGAGAGGCACAACTGGGATTCCCCCTCACCAAGGAGCTTGAAGTTAACTTAATTCACCAGAGCAGTCTGCAATTTAGATGGGATTGTGCAATCCACTCCTAACTTTAAGATTCCAAAAAAGAGATACTGCAGTTCTAGTAAACAGTGTTTTTGATAAATAATGTTTCTCTCTCTACCTGTACAATGAACACAACATTGCCATCAAGAAAAATTTTAAATGTAAATTAATGAAAGAAAAGGGAGCGCCGTTACCAGGATAAAATGGGCCGAAGGTAGAGTCTGCGGTGTGTGTCTTGATCTCCAGCACGCCTGGCATAGATACATGGTCAATGAACATTTAACTGACCTGATGACTGGCACAAGCAGAGTGGTCACAACAGAACAATGGAACACTTACTGTACTTATAGGCACCAACCAGACAAGAAAGGATAATAGGGATGAATGACATGATCCAGACGACTAGAAACTTATTTGGGTTTTTAGAAGAAATGGTTATAATACCAAAGAATCAGAGCCAACGGGAACCGAGGAGAAACAATGCATTTTTTTGTTGTTTTTGATTTCTTCCTGGGGTGAGGAGTAAGGTTCTGTTTTCTTCCTGAGGTGAGGAAAGGCTCTGCAGGAGATGTGGTGCCTGAGCAGCTCCTGCTGGCAAAGAAAAGTTCCCTCGTGGGGGATGGAGAGGACAGCCCAGGGAGGGAAAAGGGAAGCGCAAAGGTCAAGCAGCTGGAACCAGGAGGTCAGGGTAACAGGTGGACATGAGGAAGGGCCTAGTGTACAGATCTAAGTAGTGTAGACTTTATTTTAGCCTGACCAGACAATTTGAGGAGAGGGAGTTACTGGTGTTTAGAGAGACAGCTGACTGTGGCCAGCACTGGCCCCCCAAGTCACGCTCAGATCCACACTCCAGCTGGCAACCAGAATCTTGCCCTCCATCAGGTGAACACACTCCTTAGGCCTGCCCACCCCCAAAGGTCCTCCAGTTGAGTCCCATTCTTTCTAGGATGAGAACAAACTCCAGGGTCTGGCCCTGCCTCCTGCACTCCTCCCATCCAGAGCTCTGTGCGCTTGGGGTTTAATCTGAAACACTGGCATAAATACATGGTCAATGAATATTTAACTGACCTGATGAGAGGAAAACTTCTCCACTCGGGATCTCAGGTCAACTACACTTTTTCAAGGAAGCCTTCCCTGCCTTTTAGGATAGGTCATTTCCTTTGTTAGACGATCTCAGAGACCTGGGTTTCATTCTTACAAAATGCATACTCTCGGTGTGGTGTATTCATACTGCTGTTACCCATCACAGTTACCTCTGTAAAAGCCAGGACTATGCTGGTTTCTGTTCATCACTAGAAGCTCAAAGTCCAGCAGGGTGTGTGGCATTTATTCAGTGACTGATCAACATTACTAAATAAATATCAGACAAAAATAAATTGGAGTAAGGAGGCAAGTCAAGTGTGAGAGAAACCCCATGAAAGCTAATAAAGCTTGAACTAAGGCAGTGGTGGTAGAAGAGAAGTGGAACTTTTGAGGCAGAATAAGGTTAATGAAGGTGATGGAATTCCAATATTTGAGCTATTTCAAATCCTAAAAGATTTGATGATGCTGTGGAAGTGCTGCACTCAATATGTCAGCAAATTTGGAAAACTCAGCAGTGGCCACAGGACTGGAAAACGTTCCAATCCCAAAGAAAGGCAATGCCAAAGAATTGCACTCATCTCACAAGCTAGTAATGCTCTAATTTCTCCAAGCCAGGCTTCAGCAATACGTGAACCGTGAACTTCCAGATGTTCAAGTTGGTTTTAGAAAAGGCAGAGGAACCAGAGATCAAATTGCCAACATCCGCTGGATCATGGAAAAAGCAAGAGAGTTCCAGAAAAACATCTATTTCTGCTTTATTGACTATGCCAAAGCCTTTAGCCGTGTGGATCATAATAAACTGTGGAAAATTCTGAGAGATGGGAATACCAGACCACCTGACCTGCCTCTTGAGAAATTTGTATGCAGATCAGGAAGCAACAGTTAGAACTGGACATGGAACAATAGACTGGTTCCAAATGGGAAAAGGAGTACGTCAAGGCTGCATATTGTCACCCTGCCTTATTTAACTTATATGCAGAGAACATCATGAGAAACACTGGGCTGGATGAAGCACAAGCCGGAATCAAGATTCCTGGGAGATGATTTGGGAGAACGGCATTGAAACATGTATATTATTGTATGTGAAACGGATCGCCAGTCCAGGTTTGATGCATGATACAGGGTGCTCGGGGCTGGTGCACTGGGATGACCCAGAGGGATGGATGGGGAGGGAGGTAGGAGGGGGGTTCAGGATGGGAACACATGTACACCTGTGGCAGATTCATGTCAATGTATGGCAAAACCAATACAATACTGTAAAGTAATTAGCCTCCAAAAAAAAAAAAAGATTGCCTCGAGAAATATCAGTAACTTCAGATATGCAGATGACACCACCCTTATGGCAGAAAGCGAAGAACTAAAGAGCCTCTTGATGAAAGTGAAAGAGGAGACTGAAAAAGTTGGCTTAAAGCTCATCATGCAGAAAACTAAGATCATGGCATCTGGTCCCATCACTTCATGGGAAATAGATGGGGAAACAGTGGAAACAGTGTCAGACTTTATTTTTGGGGGCTCCAAAATCACTGCAGATGGTGACTCCAGCCATGAAATTAAAAGATGCTTACTCCTTGGAAAGAAAGTTAAGACCAACCTAGATAGCATATTAAAAGGCAGAGACATTAATTTGCCAGCAAGATCTGTCTAGTCAAGGCTATGGTTTTTCCAGTAGTCATGTATGGACATGAGAGTTGGACTATAAAGAAAGCTGAGCACCCAAGAATTGATACTTTTGAACTGTGGTATTGGAGAAGACTCTTGAGAGTCCCTTGTACTACAAGGAGATCCAACCAGTCTATCCTAAAGGAGATCGGTCCTGGGTGTTTATTGGAAGGACTGATGTTGAAGCTGAAACTCCAATATTTTGGCCACCTGATGTGAACAGCTGACTCATTTGAAAAGACCCTCATGCTGGGAAAGATTGAGGGCAGGAGGAGAAGGGGACGACAGAGGATGAGATGGTTGGATGGCATTACCGACTCAATCCACGTGAGTTTGGGTAAGCTCCGGGAGTTGGTGATGGACAGGGAGGCCTGGCGTGCTGCAGTTCATGGGGTCGCAGAGAGTCGGACACGACTGAGTGATTGAACTGACTGACTGACCGAAAGCTTGTTAGGCAGGAGGGAAGAATCAGAGATCATGTACTGATGCTTCAACAAGTAGGTGAAAAACAGTACTATTAATAATTGAGGAATACAGAAGGAACAACAGGTTTTAGGGAAAGAGGAGTTTTCAGTAAACTTATATTTTTTTGAGATGTGCAGGTGGAAAGACCAACAGGCAGGTGAGGCCCACTCCTGGAGCTCCGCAGGGAGGGCCAGGCTCAAGGATTTTTGGAAGTCTCTCTTTACAGAGAATAGACAGTACACAGTGGAGGCTGTGGAAATGTGTAAGTCCTCTGTAGAGAGTGTACAGGATTTGATGAGAAGCAGGACAGATCAGAACCATGGAGAGGGCAGAGAAAAGCTGGTGGGGAAATAACAAGAAATAATCAGAGAGAAACAGCAGAGACGGAAGAGAGCTGGATATCCCAAAAGCCAGAGGGGAAACATTTCAGGACGGTGTGGACAATAAAGCCAAAGCTTCAACAGAGATGTGTCAGGAAGAGGACAGTGGACTGGACGATTTAAAAGTCATCAGTGGTCACAGCTTTTGAGTGATTCCAACAGAGCACACGAAAGGCACACGATAGTGGTGTGGAGAGCCCAAAAGGAATGAACACAGGGGCTCCCAGTGAGAGATACCAGGCCAAGGCTTACGTTGCTTTATGATGGGAGGGACTGAGCTGGTGTGAGGGTGGTCAGGAAAGGGGCTAGAGAGAATTTACCATATTAGGGCATAATGGACAGAAAGATCTGGCAGGGAATTAAACACAAGGATAGCTGCTGTTGTGCAGTCATTAAGTCATGAGCGACTCTACAAGCCCATGGACTGTAGCATGCCAGGCTTCCCTGTCCTTCACTATCTCCTGGAGTTTGCTCAGACTCTTGTCCATTGAGTCGGCGATCCCATCCAACCATCTCATCCTCTATTGTCCCCTTCTCCTCTTTCCCTCAATATTTCCCAGCATCAGGGTCTTTTCCAATGAGTGGGCTCTTCGCATCAGGTGGCCAAAGTACTTCAGCTAAAGGTTAATCTTCAAATGTTTTCCTCTTATACTAAGCAGAAGGTAAAAACGATGGGACAGATAAAGTCAAAAGATAAGAAATGAATAAATTCTCTATGGTGTGGAGGGGAAGCAATGTTATCTGTTAAGCACAGCTGCGGAATCCAATGAGTATTTTTATAGTTCCTTTAGGGAAAGGAGCTGGCCAGGGAGAAGTAAAAAGATCCCTGAGTATTACTTTTGTCTGAGGTCAGAAACCTTTGACTGGTAATATTATCCGGCAGCCTGAGGCCATGACTCTGACAGCCCTGAGCGATGCACACGTGGGGAGGGAGGGAAAGCGCGGGTGCCTGGCTGGAGCCGCGGCTGGATCTGGATGTGTGTGGGCCAGACAGGGAGAAAGACCACGAGGGAAAGGGAGCTGAGGACCTGGGCAGAGTGCCAACAGGGAAGTCTTCAGGGAGAAAAGCAAAGCCACTATACCGGAGAAAAGGAAAGGGGACCTGGCCCCAGCAAAGTCTGGACTAGACGGAGAGCTAGCAGGTGAGCAGCAGAGGTGGGGAGATGGACAACATACAGGTTGTAGCTGGGCTCTGCTATCCCGGAGTATTACAGGCCTGTGAGAGGAAGTCAGGGAAAGGCCCCTCCAGCAAGTTGCTGTGCTAGGTAGATACAGAAAGACACTTGACTAGAAGAGGACAGTAAGGCTTTTCTGGATTACATTCTAGGTCATTCACACGAATACATTACAGCAGAGTGATGACATGTGTTTCCAGGGTAACACTGCTCTTCTGCAATTCTTTTAAATAAAGTTGATGACTAAATTTTATGCTTTAATATCTTGTTTAGATTTCATACACAAATACACAAACACACTTTGCATCCCTGTTTCTAGTTTAAAATATGAGGGCACCACTATTGTAGCTGAAAAAACTAAGTTTTTTTAAACAAATGACAAGGGAAATTCTTCAAAGATAAATTTAATATCAAATTCCCAAAGCAACAAAAATTAGATTATCCTTTCATGCTAGGCTTCCAAATAAAATTAAAATCTGGCTTCCAGCTAGCTGAGCATGTGACAGTATGTAGAATAATAAAAATACAAACCACACACACTACAAAATTATAGGAATTTTTTTTAAAAAAGAAGAAAAATTAAACCAATAATCATGCTCTTAGCCATTTCCAGGGCTCCTAAATGTCATATCCCAGCCAACACTGTTTTAGTTAAACTAACATTACAGTTAATCAATAATAAGACAAATTAACTTGGAATAGAATATGCTACAGAAGTACATGGGCTGCCCAGGTGGCACAGTGGTGAAGAACCCTCGTGGCAATGCGTAAGATCCAAGAGACAAGGCTTCAGTCCTTGGGTTGGGAAGATCCCCTGGAGAAGGAAACGGCAACTGGCTCCAGTATTCCTGTCTGGAAAAGTCCATGAACAGAGGAGCCTGGAGCACTACAATCCAGTGTGTCACAGAGTCGGACACACTGAGCAGGCACACACAAGAAATACATAATGCATTCAAAAGTAAAAATAACCAAGTTTATGACAATTTTGAACATCTGAAGCACTGTTCTCCATTTATAAGAAAAATATAAGACTTATTTAGATATATCTTAAACAGGTTACCATGACGCTTAATGAATTATTCAACTCAGCACTGATTACAATTATCATGAATATCATAATATTTCTTTGCCTGGAAAATCAGCTTGGGGGTCACCAGCTGGGTGACCTTGGTAGCTTGTCATACAGAAATGTTAACTACGTTGTATTTGCTAGAGGAAGGAGTGACTACTACACGGACTGGATGCCTTAGAGATAAAGGCAGTTTCTGAATATCAAATCCCACTTCCTTGCTGACATATAAAATTAAGTTCTAAAAAAAAAGAAGGAAAGAAAATGGTGACATTAGGACAAACCACACTTAAAAATAAAACAAACCTCCAAGTCTGTTCCACGATACTTGCAATTGTAAAGGTCCCCCTAACCTGGCATGGCAAGAACAACCTGGACTCCTGAGTATGTGTAAAGTAACTCCCTTCCAGTAGATCTTTCTCGTGGAGACTCTTAACTTCTCTTCTGCATCCTCGCTTTTGGAAAGGTTCTCAAGTATCCTTACATCTTCTAACTATTAAATTTCCTCACTCCAATATGAAGTCATGAATTATACACCACGATTTGCAGTATGTGGACAGAAACTGACTATACTAAAAAAATACACAATTTCGAAATTCACAGCAATTTCTGAGAACACAAAGTTCCTTGTAAATTAAAGTCTTCCATTTCCCCCAAACAAACAATTGTTTTATCAAGAATGAATGTCTGTGCTCAGTCATGTCTGACTCTTTGCGAACCCATGGACTGTAGCTCGCTAGGCTCCTATGTCCATGTGATTTTCCAGGCAAGAATACTGGAGTGGGTTGCCATTTCCTAATCCAGGGGAATCTTCCCAACCCAGGGATTGAACCCGAGTCTCCTGCGTATTCTGCACTGGCAGGTTGGTATATACAACTCTTTAGATGCTGTTAGAACCTTCTCTCGGAGAAGGCAATGGCATCCCACTCCAGTACTCTTGCCTGGAAAATCCCATGGATGGAGGAGCCTGGTGGGCTGCAGTCCAAGGGGTCGCACAGAGTCGGACACGACTGAGCGACTTCACTTTCACTTTTCACTTTCATGCATTGGAGAAGGAAATGGCAACCCACTCGTGTTCTTGCCTGGAGAATCCCAGGGACGGGGGAGCCTTGGTGGGCTGCCGTCTATGGGGTCACACAGAGTTGGACACGACTGAAGTGACTTTAGCAGCAGCAGCAGCAGCAGAACCTTCTCTCACATAAAAAAAATCTGTCTTCTATTTTTTGACTTTGATAAATACCTAAGGAATAATGAGCTATCATTTATGGCATGTCTCCTGTAAGCTAAACTTTCAACTATGAATTATACAAATTAATTTAATTCTCAGGGTAATCCAATGAGCCCTATCTTACAGAAAAGGAAACACGTTCGAGAAGTTAAATGGCATGCCCTAGGTTACCAAGTTAGCAAGCGGTGGAGCCCTACCTAACTCCCTTTAGCTTCAGCATTTATACTGTCTTCATTTTGGCTAGTAATACAGTATCTATTATTGCTTTCTCAATTTCACCATAAATCCTCTGACATTTCTCAATATATTTACACAAAAGGCTAACAGTTCTGTTGCAAAAACATCAACTTCTCTATTATTCTAGCACAGATACCGTCATTCAATAACTACGTTAATGGTGAGATCCATCAGCAATTATTTTGAAAGTAGCAAAACGAACCAGTAAATTTTTTTCCCATGTGTAGATAATACACTTTTAAATCCTAAAACTTTAACATATGGCAAGAAAAAAGTCATGGGACATGCATGAACTGTCTTCTGTATGTTTCTTCAACATTCTTTTTTGAACTGACTTTAAAAACTTCTGTTTAGACCTTTGTTGAGTCTATTTAAATTGATAAATTTTACAGATGTAAAGGTGAAAATCCCTTCACTGTTAAAAAAAAGAAATCACTGACGTGAGGAAATTAACAGGTGGTGAACTTCCCTAGAAATGTGGTAAGAGAAAAAAGGTTACATAAAAACAAAGTCAAAGCACTTCTGAGTGTCGGCATTTCTGATTTATATTCCATTTCATTCAAAACACTGCAAATACATTTTGCAGATAATATTACTCCTAAATTATATCTTCAAAGTCAGGAATTTTTACCATGTGGAGATGGGTTACGGCAAGTCTTACAAAACTGTTCAATATAAGACCAAAGCAGAAGGTATATATATGTAAGTATAATATTCAGAAAGTGAGTACAAATGTTTAGCATTGCATTTTTAATATCGTACATATTCATACAGTACTTTATAAACCATGAGATGCCTTCATACCAGGCTATCTGATCCTTGCAAACAATGGCGGTGAGAAGAGCACGTGTGGTATTTCTTTATACACAGCAGAAAAATAGAGGCTTACCCTTAGGTCATTCAGGTGGTAAGTAGCACAGGCCCAGCCTAAAATGAACTATATGACATGTTAGTTCCCTTCTACCTTTCCATTTAGGAATACTCACTGCTTCCTTAACTGTGGACTAAGTGGGCAAAAATGACACTATCAAGAATAAAAAAAAAAAAAAAAATTATATGTAGACCCAGAAAAAGCCCATTGAAGATAAGCAGAAAGTTTGAAAATATTTTAAGTATTAAAATATTCAATTTCTAATAATAACATTTAAAAGAGCCACACAGGCTCTATTTTAACAATTTAGTCATCTTTTGGTCACTGGCAGTCTCATTCCACTAGTTTTTCTTAGGAGTTGTTTTTTTTTTTAATTTAACTACTGTTTATTTAACTATCCGTGAGTTGGAAGCAGGATTTCTTGTCTTTTGTTCACACTGAACTGCATATGAAACTCTTTACTGCTCTGTCTATATTTTGCTAACATTTTTATTGGAGCATAGCTGTCTAACAATGTTGTGTTACTTTCTACTGTACTGGTAAAGTGAGTCAACTATACATATACATACATCGCCGTTTTTTGGGATTCCTTCTCATTTAGGTAACCATAGAGCACTGGGTAGGGTTCCCTGAGCTACCCAGTAGTCAAGAATTCTTAATGTCACTCATTAAACAAATATTGTGTAAACACTTCCTAAATGCCAGGATATATTCTAGACGCTGGAAATTAAAAAAACAAAACAAAAAAAACCTGTGCCTTCACTGAGGTTACATTCCAGGAGGAAGACAATAAATAAATAAAATGAGTGTATTTGGTGGGGGCTCAGGAGCTACAGAGAAAAGTTAAAAAGGGAAAGAGGATAAGGAACGGGCGTGTGTTTTGGGGAGCGAGGGGAAGGAAGCCGTAGGATGTTACCCGTTCACCTGGCAAAGTTTATTACCCACATTCAACAGCTGTTAAGTTAAGTCATCACGATACGCGCTACGTGGGAAGAGAATTTACACACTCCTGACATTTCCATCCTCTCCTACTTCAAGAAATAAAAAGAAAATTATTCGACTCCTCGGCACTGCTGCTCTGTACCCCGATTTCTGTATCAGACCTTGTTTCTTTAAGGAGAGAGCAAGCGCGGGGCGGAAAAAAAAAAAAAGTTCGATCACTGCTAACAATACCAGTTTGGGAGACCGAAGTTCTTAACAATTGGGTGGGTGATCCTGCGGCGATCGCTCGCCGACCCGTGTGGCCACCGCCCTTCCAGCGGGCAGCCGGCGCCCGGCTCCGTTGGTTTGCCCCCCAAACCCCGCGCCGCCGCGGCCGCGGGCCCCGGTTCTCCCCGGCCCCCTGCGGCCTGGCCGGCCGGCCGGCCATTCCCCAGCCCGCCCACTGCCCGCAGCCAGCTCGGCGCGCAGGGGCCGCCCCCGCAGCCCGCCGGCCCCTCGCCGGCTGCCACGTAACCCTTCGCGGGAACCAGGAACTGCGCGGCCGGCGGGAGGGGGCGGCGTGCGCGGTGGCCGAGGGGGCGACGCAGCGGCCCCGGCCCCTGCAGGCGGGCGGCGGCCAGGCCCCCGGGGCTCCGCAGCCCCAGGCCAGCGCCCGGCGGGGCGGGCCCGCTCTT
>SJXQ01006378.1:88133-144839 GCA_006408695.1 Aepyceros melampus | reverse complement strand
TTGGGGGCCGAGGGGCCAGCACCTCCCCCCCGCCCCGGCCAGGATCCCCGCGCGGTCCCGGACCGAGAGGCTGAGCTGGAAGCCCGGGCCGGCGGCGGGGCGGGCGGTTGGGCTCACCTCGAACATGAGCCCCAGCAGGAAGATCATCGCCACACAGGAGACGATGTCCGCGTGATTCTGCAGGACGAATTCGTGGCTCAGGACCGGGGGGTTCTTGCTGCTCTTCTTGCGAATCGCCATGGTGAACGCCGCCCGTGCCTGCAGGTGCTCCGCCCCGGCTCCGCTTTCCCAGCTGCTCACCGACTCTCCGCCGCCGCCGCCTCCCTCTGGCTGCTCCTCACAGCCCCGCCGCTGCCGCTCGCTGGGGCTTCACTTCCCATCCCACAGCCAGTACGCAGCCGCCTGGGCCACCCGAAAAAAAAAAAAAAAAAAAAAACCGAACCCACGGCGGAAGCGAGCATGCGCACTGGGAGGGACGGCGCTCTCTAGTGCCGCGGCCGCTCTTGCGAGCCCACAGCGCCGCCTAGGGACTGGAGGCTGTCCGCCCGCGGCTGGGCTGGTGGAAGGAACCTGAGCGGTGCCCAGCCGGCTCCGCGCCAGGGCGGGGGTTGGGAGTCGTTTGAGGCGCGAGTTCCCTGCGCTCCTTTAACAGGCTGAGTCCGCGCCGAGGTCCGAGGGCGACCACGTGCTATGGCGTGCACTGCTGTAAGCGTTTCCCCCTGCCCTCCTGGCCACACTAGGCTTGGGTGTCAGTGCCTGCTTCCACGTTGATTGTCTCTTCTTGAAAGCCCGTGCCACCAGCAAGATAATCTTGCTGACTACATGACTACAACTTAACTACATAAGGATAGGGCCATTCTTTGGTGTTCGCATTTGCCTTAAAAGTTAACTTCAGAATTATTATTAACACACCTGAGGACTTCTTGTTCTTTGTAGCCTTGAGCTGGTTTTAAAAAAAGAACCACTATTTGGTCTCACCTGTCCATTCCCATACCCCAACGATGTCTGAAGAGATCAGCTTGGTTTACTGGCTTCTCACTTTTTAACAAGACTTCTTGGTAATCAACGAGATGGTTTTTAAAAGTTTATGTATTAGACATGTCCTCCTTTCTCATGCTTCTACCCAATATAAGACTTCCTGTATACTTTCTCCCCATGGACTGTGTCACTGTCTAGGCATTTGCCAAATCTAGAAATCAAGTCATCCTGGAGTGATCTCTTTCAGCGTCCTTCCATATACAGCCTATTGCTACACCCAGGCCATTCAGTTTCTCTCTCCATCACTGCTGCAGCCTCAGGAGGCGACTCATCTCTAGCCTACAATATTACAACTCTGGTGAATCCCTTAATGGTTTAAGAACATGGGTTTTAAAATCAGAATTCTGATCACTTATTACCTGTATGATCATGGACAAGTTACTTCATCTCCATGAAACTCAATTCCTCATTTATTTAGGTATTCAAAATTTTTATTGGTTATCTACTCTATGCTAAGCACTGAGGATAAAGAACTGAAGGAAAAATACAGTTGAACCTATTCTTACAGGCTTTCATTCTAGTATGTGAAGAGGGTCTTTACACAAGATTTAAAAAGTGAAACATATCTTAAATTGAGATGAGAGTTTTGGAGAAAAAGAAAGGGGACTAGGGAAAATGGGAAATTACATTTGCCTGATGACTTGAAGAGATGAGGGAGCAAACCATGTGGGCATCATCAATAAAAAAGAATTGTACCTATGTTGGCAATTAAATGAGATGATTGAAAGAAAGTGCTTAGTAGAGAGGTATGAATGTTAACTATTATTATTTCCTACTTTCTGATCAAACAATTACTAGTTTTCAGTTCAGTTGCTCAGTCGCGTCCAACTCTTTGCGACCCCATGAATTGCAGCATGCCAAGCCTCCCTGTGTATCACCAACTCCTGAAGTTCACTCAAACTCACATCCATCAAGTCAGCGATGCCATCCAGCCATCTCATCCTCTGTCGTCTCCTCTTCCTCCTGCCCCCAATCCCTCCCAGCATCAGGGTCTTTTCCAATGAGTAACTCTTCACATGAGGTGGCCAAAGTACTGGAGTTTCAGCTTTAGCATCAGTCCTTCCAAAGAACACTCAGGGCTGATCTCCTTTAGAACAGACTGGTTGGATCTCCTTGCAGTCCGAGGAACTCTCAAGAGTCTTCTCCAACACCACAGTTCAAAAGCATCAATTCTTCGGCGCTCAGCCCTCTTCACAGTCCAACTCTCACATCCATACATGACCACAGGAACAACCATAGCCTTGACTAGATGGACCTTTGTTGGCAAAGTAATGTCTCTGCTTTTCAATATGCTCTCTAGGTCTTATTTACTTGCAAATCCCCTTTCAATTTCATATTAAAATGATGCGTCTAACAATTTTTCAGAATTTTTTCATGATTTCCCTTCTCCTTCACGGAAAGCTGTGCATGCATGCTGTCACATCCCACTCAGCCAGACTGCAGCCCTCCAGGCTCCTCTGTCCATGGCATTTCCCAGGCAAGAATACTGGAGGAGGTTGCCATTTTCTCCTCCAGGGGATCTTCCCAACCTAGGGATTGAACTTGAGTCTCCTGTGTCTCCTGCACTGAAGAGAGGCTGAAGGGTCTAGGGAAAGCTTTTTTTTTTTTTTGGATATGATCTACTTCTTAAAAATTAATTTTCTGAAGTGTAGTTGATTTACAATGTCATGTAATTTCTGCTGTATGGCAAAGTGATTCAGTTACATATATATTCTTTTTCATATTCTTTTCCATTATGGTTTATCTGAGGATATATTTCCCTGTACTATACAGTAGGACCTCGCTGCTTATCCATTTTATATGTAATAGTTTATATCTGCTAATCCCAAACTCCCACTTCACTCCTGAATGTGATCTGTTGTATGTTTGCACACAGAGAGAATGACCCATTAGAGACATTCCTTCTGTAGGAGATTCCTACAGATCTGTAAGAGGTGATGGTGTCTAGTGTACAAGCAGAGGACCCATGGTAACAGGGATAGTGTTTCCATAGTAACCAGAGGAGAGCAGAGTCTGTGGATAGGTTAAAATGGCCAGATGAAGTTGTCTTCTGGTTGCTTCTATTGTCTCAGTAAAATATGACATGAAATAATAAGGAGTGGGTATAGCATACCCATTGAAGAGGAAATGGGGTAAAATTGTGGGAGGGCGAATGGATTAGAGGAATATAATCAGACAGCAGTGCCTCCTTGAGACTTGGGGACCTTGGGGACCTATATTTAAAGTGAGACTCTGGATTTCATGGTGATCCAATGGTTAAGAATCTGCCTGCCAATGCAGGGGACAACGGTTCCATCCCTGGTCTAGGAAGATCCCACATGCTGCAGAGCAACTGAGCCCACAACTACTGAGCCCGTGCTCTGGAGTTTGTGCTCCATATCAAGAGAAGCCACTGACATGAGAAGCCAAAGCACAGCAACTAGAGAGTAGTCCCGCCTTTCCCCAACTAGAAAAGCCCGCAGTCAGCAACAAAGACCCATCAGAGCCAAAAAACAGAGTAAATAAAAAAAATTTTTTTTAAAAAGTGAGGCTAGTAAGCAGAGTCCCACAATTGTTTCCAGTCCCCTCACCTTGCTTGGAGAAGGAAATGGCAACCCACTCCAGTATTCTTGCCTGGAGAATCCCATAGACAGAGGAGCCTGGCAGGCTACAGTCCATGGGGTTGCAAGAGTCGGACATGACTTAGTGCGCTGTCTCTCACCTTGCTTGGATATAGCTCTGGAGAAGGCAGGGAGCTGGAGGTTGCCAGGCCAGGATAACGGAGGGGCAGGGGGAAAGGAATTGCAGGTGAGGCCTGGGCTGTGAGGAGGTAGCTGTGCTCCTTCCACCCTCCACTCCATCCTTTTTTGCTTTGAAAGGCAAACCTCTCCAGACCGCCTCACCGAGACTCCCTGGTGCTCTGACTTCTAGCTGACTTCAGCCAGTGGAAGGCCCTGGCCCAAAACCAGAAAGGAGTTGAGGGTTTATTCTCCTTTGGTTCCCTCTTTGTCTTGAGGTGGTTTTCGCTGGGAACATGTTCTCCTGAGGCCACAGCCCCTTTCAGCCTTTCTTCACATTCCAGCTCTCACTGGGCTCATAACCTCCTCTCCGCTGCCTCTCTAGGTTGTTCCTAGTGGCCAGGAGCCATCCTGTCTCCGGTTGGTTCCCTCAGTCAGTCTGCTCCTCTGTCCATAGGCCTTTCATGACACTCCCTCCATCTTAGCCTCTCCTGAGTGAGCCTTCTATGCCTTGCTGGTTCCATATTTCCAGATACAGTGCTGGGGTCTCAGACTTGGGGATGCCCGTGGGGTGGAAGATGATTGGAGCGGGGCTAGTTGGCCGAGCAGGACGTGGTCACAGAATGGGTGCTGGGGATGATGAATCCAGAGGGCCTGTGGTCACTGGCAATGAGACAGGAAAGGCATGATGAAGGACACGGGTGGCCGGAGGGGATGGAGGGGTGCACGTTGGAAGCGATGAGTGAGGTAGTGGGAGGGGAGGATGCCCTCCACACACTTCATGAATGTTCTGTCACCAAGAGGGAGTTGAGGAGCAGAACAGAAGGGAGCCAGTGAAGGAGCCAGGTGCTGATGTCTGTCACGAATGAAGAGGATGAAGAGGATGAAGAGGAGTTGGGAGCTTGGTGAGTGGGTGATGGTGGTGGGGTGGAGGACAGTGGGTGGTGGTGTTGGAGGGCATGGGCTTCCAGAGGTGAGGGTTTTGAGCAGATGAGAGAGGGAGCTGTCTGTGAGCAGTAGCGAGGGCTGTGGGAACACCCACTCCTCCCCTCTGCTCTGTGGTGGGTTAAGCTGAACCAGGTTTCCATGCAAGAGGGTGAAGAAAATATGCAAAAGGGGGCGGGGAGTTGTAAAGGATCTGGCACAGCTGGGGTGCTGGGGGATCAGTGGAAGGGTGAGGAGTGGGGAGGTTAGCATAAGTCAAATAAGGGGAGGAAAAGCTGGTGGTGTGGGAGGATGTGCTGGTGGTGGTTGATGCTGGAGATTTGCCTCCAAGGGGACGCAGGTGGAGAGCGTCCTGCTGCATGGGTGATTACCCAGGTGGCCATTTAGGGGAGAATGGGGAATCAGTTCTATTTTAGCTTCCTTTTTAGGGTGGGCTGCTTCAGAAGCTTACTGGGGGAAGGGGGACTGCCATGAAATCCTCTGAAGGTGGGTCATGGTGGTGGGGAAAGTGGTCTTATGAGGCCCTTAGGGCTCTAGAGACCTGTCTTAAGCAGACTGATTGCTCAGGCGTGTCCACCTCTGGCAGCCATCATGGTTCCATACGGTGCTGGCTCCTATGTGTACAGGCGTTGTGTTCTGGGTAAGTGATGTACAGGCATTATATTCTGTGTAAGTGATGTTTTGGCAAGTGTCACTTGGACCCCAGGATATTTTTAATAATTTAAAAAAGAACAAAGAGAAAATTGAAACTGAGTCTGTCCAGGAAAAACTGTGGCATGGGGTTGCTGTAATTATGAGAAATAGAGAAAAAAAGGAAAGATGATCTTTGCCCTAAAGAGTTACTTCTAGTTGGTTGTACAAAACACATATTAAAAAGGGGGGAAAAACAGTTCTGAGATGATGTGAAAGTAAGTACAACAAGCATGTCTAATAAAAGGAAGAACTAAAATGTAACTTTTGAGTTTTACTATCTCCTAGGGGACAGAAGGATGGATAAATGAGAAACTAATATTTGTTGCATGACTACTATGCTCCAGGTTACATCATTTAGTTTTCATAGAAACTCTATGAAATAGTTGTTAACATTTTTAAATGGGGAAACTGAGGCTCAGAGAGGTTAAGTAATTTGCTCAAAGTCCCAGCACTGGCAACTTGTCTGACAGATCCAGTCTTACTTCAATATAAACAGTCCTCCAGGAGTTTTACTTACCAGAATGACCTTGAACTTTCACAAAGTGATGATTCTCAACCTACTCCACTGAAGAAACTGGCTCTGATGGAAACACAGAGCTCAATTGAAAAAAAAAAAAAGCAGGTCATATTATTTATCTGTTTACATGCTATTGTCAAATCATTTACAGTAAGTTTTAAGAATATAAAATTGCACTCATACTGTGAGGAAGAAATTGTATTTTTATGAGGAAGCAAAATCCTGCTTTAATAGTTGGAAATGATATAATTTTCTTGAGTATAAATGTTACTGCTATTGAAACTATAGACCAAATTTATAATATGGTGTTGTTACTCTTAGAAAAGATTGGCAGGGAGAGCTAACTGGTAATGAAAAGACTTTGACCCACTCATACCACTCTTGGGTCCTGCTAAGGGCAGGACTGTGACCTTCTGACATCTAGAAGCTTAAGGAACCCTAGATGGAGCATCTATCCTTTATAACTTACTTCACATTGTTTCACTTAATTTAGCAAACCAAGGGCCCAAGTTAATGCTTCTCTGATAGACTAGAGATCAGTTTCATAAAGTGGTGAACACAGAGTGCAGAAGTAGAAACAGGAAGTGCAAATGGTTTCAAGAAGTTTAGCTTTGAAGGGGAGGAGAGAGCGGGGTAGGTCACTAAAGAAGAGGGGGTTACGGTAGGTTTTGTGTTTGCTTGTGAAGGATGTGACAGTTGAGCATGTTTAGATAATGAGAGAAGGGGAAACAGGAAGAGGCTGAAGACATTGGGGAAGTGGGGAGAGGTGGGAAGATTGATAGGCTGAAGTCTTGAAGGTCTGGGTCCTCCAGAACATAGGTAGAGGGTTAACTTTCTATAGGAGGGGACATCTTGTTTCACACTGAAATGGAAGGAGAAGGAGAAGTCAGTAGACACAAGGCAGTCATGGAGCTGAGTGGAGGTTCTCCTCACGGTGCTGAGATCAGGGTGGGCAGTGCCAGGAAGACTGTGAGCTACAGTCCTATTTTGAAGGAATGAGTAGGGAATAACAGCCATAGTGTGGAAGTAAAGATGGCGGTAGGAGCAGGGTGGCCCTGGAGGGGTTGGGATGGGAGACTGTCAGCCCCACTAACGGGGCTTGGTGATTTGAGGGGAGTGTTAGGACATAGTTTTGGCAACCCATCAAAGGAATGTTTGGTGCAGTGGTAGAGGATGTAGGTTTTCTTTATAACTAAGTAGATTATCTTATTATAACTCTCCTAGTTGCAAGGGACTGAAAAGAAGAGTCAAAAGATTCAACAGATTCAAAAGAAGTTTCAGGAACTGGGACACATTGTGGGTTTTAGGAACTAGAATCAGCCACTTGGCCTTATCAAGTCCCTCTCTCCATAAATCTTTTTTTCTGTCTTTTGTTTCAGGTTGGCTTCATTTTTCCCTATTGTCAATGGACTTTATTTACATGTCAGAGAACATGGTCCCTTGCAAGTTTTATCAGAACAATCCCAAGAAAAGATCTAGACTAGGGTGGCTTGGTTGTATGGTCATTTCTAGGACATGTGCTTTTCCCATGGGTTCAGTTCAGTTCAGTTCAGTTGTTCAGTCGTGTCCGACTCTTTGCAACCCCATGAACCACAGCACACCAGGCCTCCCTGTCCATCACCAACTCCCTGAGTCCACCCAAACCCATGTCCATTGAGTTGGTGATGCCATCCAACCATCTCATCCTCTGTCGTCCCCTTCTCCTCCTGTCCCTAGTCCCTCCCAGCATCAGAGTCTTTTTCAATGAGTCAACTCTTTGCATGAGGTGGCCAAAGTATTTGAGTTTCAGCTTCAGCATCAGTCCTTCCAAAGAAATCCCAGGGCTGATCTCCCTCAGAATGAACTGGTTGGATCCTGCAGTCCAAGGGACTCTCAAGAGTCTTCTCCAACACCACAGTTCAAAAGCAACAATTCTTCGGCACTCAGCTTTCTTCACAGTCCAACTCTCACATCCATACATGATCACTGGAAAAACCATAGCCTTGACTAGACAGAACTTTGTTGGCAAAGTAATGTCTCTGCTTTTGAATATGCTATCTAGGTTGGTCATAACTTTCCTTCGAAGGGGTAAGCGTCTTTTAATTTCATGGCTGCAGTCACCATATACAGTGATTTTGGAGTGCCCCAGAATAAAGTCTTACACTGTTTCCACTGTTTGTGTCTATTATTAGAAGGTGTAGAAGAAGGGTGTCGGGCAAATAAGACCATGAACCAACATAGGTGATCCAGAGAACAACGTTCTAAAGGTAGAGGAACAGAAGCAGGTTTGGATTAAGGAGAAAAATCCAACAGCATATGAACATGAGTGAATGAGAATAATAGATGGATGGAATAGAATAAATGACTTGTGTTTGAGGCAATAGCCAAGGATTCTGGAGATGGGCACAGGGTGGATTTCTGAAATAAACTCAGCAGACAGAGATAGAGGAGAGGTCTTTGAATTTGTTTCACCAGCAAGAGGGTCTTAGGGGCTTCTCACTTGATAGAAGAATCCCATGAGACCTGAGAGATATGGGTTCAATCCCTGTGTTAGGAAGATCCCCTGGAGGAAGGAAATGGCAACCCACTCCATATTCTTGCTTGAAGAACTGCATGGACAGAGGAACCTGGCAGGCTGCAATACAGTCCATGGGGCTGGAAAGAGTCAGACTGGACTAAGCTTGCAGACATACTACTCTACTATGCAAGAGGGTTTTAGCTCTCGTGAACAGACAGGAAAATAGTGGTTGGTAAGTGGTTCCTGGAAGATTGGTACATGAGGTCACAGCAGAATACTGGGGGGGATGTTTCATGAAGTAACTGGAGACTTACTTGCCAGGTAACTCCTCTGACAGAAGGCCACTCAGTCATTCACATTCACCTGAGGAGCGTGAAATAATGAGTGCATTGTTCTGTGCCAAAAGCTTTGCTCAACTGTTTCTAAAATTAGAAGGTCTTATGCCTCAGGGAATTCATGACTGTTGAAGCTGACATGATGTCTTGTAGCCATCAGAAAAATGGTGTATGGCTTGGTGCCCAGTAGAGCCAAGGTCTTGGGGTGGTGGCCAAAGATGCTTTGGAGCCATTTCCCTGTTTGCATCAGCCCTTGTGCTCAAAGGCAAAGCTTCCAGCACAAGTGAAAACAATTAAAATGTGTATAATTCTTTGCAGTCCCCCAAGCACTGTTGATATACATTATTAATTTTAATCTTCGTATCAACCAGGAACATAATGTTTTCCCTATTTCAAATAAGGAAGCTTCTGCTCAGTAGAATAACATAAGACTTCACAACTACTACATTTTAATTCCAAGATGAAGAATGTGCATTTTATCTTGTAAAGTTATGGTAAGATTTTACTAAAGAGTAAATATGGTGCTTTGCGGAGCTTAATTGGTGTGAGTCCAAGTGAAATCATTAGGGAATATATGAGTGTGTTCTGTTAACAAAATAAATAGCAACTAACAGTGCCAAGCACTGTGCTAAACACAATGAACATTTAATACTCACAACTCCTTGTCGCGTTGTTAGGTACCACTGTCAGTCTTTATAGATGAGGAACTGACTGGACAAATAATATTCCTAAACCATTACAACCATCACCACTACCATGATGAATGGAAACAGGAATAGGCCACATTCAGGGAAATCAATCAGTAGCAGTTTATTTTAACTCAGGAAATGAGCACTAGGCCAGGGAAGGTAAGA
Source organism: Aepyceros melampus (assembly GCA_006408695.1). Classification (NCBI taxonomy): domain Eukaryota; kingdom Metazoa; phylum Chordata; class Mammalia; order Artiodactyla; family Bovidae; genus Aepyceros; species Aepyceros melampus. Next base: position 135,243 of record SJXQ01006378.1, on the reverse strand, counting down.
GATAGGGATACATCCCTGAGACCGTGTAAGAGAAATGACAGTCTGTATTCATACCTGTGAAGCAAGCCCCTTTCATTTCCTAAGCGGTTTATCACTCTGGGGCATCTCTCACAGCCACCAGCATTTTATTTGGTCTTCAGATGGTAGCTACATCCTCAAACGATAATGTCAATATTCCCTTGCTAAGTGATGTAAGGATTAAAAGAAATATGAGCAACCAGGGACAAATTCGGCTGAGGACATGAAAGAGCGGTGATGCTATTTAACTCAAATGGTGATTTGGGAAGGGGAGGTGATCAGGAATATGATATTGTGGAGTAAGCAGAAGAGTTCAGTTTTAGACAGATGGAATTTCTTCACACTGAAGTCTGGACTTGGTCAGACAGCCTCATGAACAGTTCCTGCCGATAGCAAAAGATTCAAGCTCTAGCATATATTTGGTGGTGATGGTTAGCACAACTAAATGGATTAGCTCTTTGAAGTGGTGAAGAAAAGAAAGAGGAACAACAAATTGAGTCTTGGGAGTGCCTGTAGTGAAGAGGCCGAAGTAGGGCAATCAGGATCTTAATTATATATCAGCATTTAATAACAATGGTTTTCAGAGTACTTTTCTAACAGTAATTTCCTGAAGTCTCCATACACTCTGGATGGTGAAACTTTTCAGAACTCACAACATTCTCTTAGTCTTTAATCCTAACAAGTGATTTATTTTAGGCTTAAATGCTATTGCAGGGAATGTGCTGGTCCAAAGAATAGAATTACTATAAAATATTTCATCTGAAGTTGAAATTCATTAAAAAATACTAAATGAAACAATTAATAAAACAGGGGAAGAAAAGGACAATGATTATATTAAAAAACTGAATTCCAAGAAAAACTGCTTTAAAACTAGCTTCCAAGAAGGCAAAGTGTGAACATGGTGAATTAAGTAAGATATTTGTCCCATGCAGTGTATGAAGCATGGTTAATTATTAATATCCTATGGATCCTCCCAAATCTGGAGACTCTGGTGGGTCTGGGAAGCTATATATGTTTTCAAAGTTCCCTTTCATTTAGTCTCACTTTCTTCCAACCAGTGAATTTGCTTAGTCGTGTCCGACTCTGTGATCCCATGGAGCCTACCAGGCTCCTCCATTCATGGAATTTTCCAGGCAAGAGTACTGGAGTGGATTGCCATTTCCTTCTCCAGGGGATCTTCCTGATCCAGGGATGGAACCCAGGTCTCCTGCATTGCAGGCAGATGCTTTACTGTCTGAGCTACCAGGGAAGCCCAAAGTTCCCTAGGTGATTCTAATCAGTCAAATTTGACAAGTCTTAGACTAATAAAGGGCTTCCCTGGTGGCTCAGATGGTAAAGAATCCGCCACCTATGCAGGAGACCTGGGTTCTGTCCCTGGGTCAGGAAGATCCTCCAGAGAAGGGAATGGCTACCCACTCCAGTATTCTTGCCTGGAGAATTCCATGGACAGAGGAGCCTGGCAGGCTATGGTCCACGGGTCCCAAAAAGCTGGACACAACTGAGCGACTAAGCACACATACACAGACTAATAAAGGAAACAGACCAGTTCATGTGAGGAAAACTTTTCCTCTAGCTCTAAAATCTGAAAGAGATTTCATTCTGTGAACACTGAAGAACACCGAATAATAAATACACAATGTCCTCAATAGCATAAAAAAAAAAAAGGCAGAAATTTTATATGTGTGGATCTTACACTGACTTTGAGAAATAAAACCCCAAGACATAAAACTAAATTCTGTTCATGTGAGTAAAGAACCATATGGGTCAAGTCCTTTCCAGGAATTCTGGTTAGGGACCAGAAATTTGCTTATTTGTAAACAGTTGTTGTTGTTCAGTCTCTAAGTTGTGTCTCACTCTTTGCGACCCCATGGACGGCAGCACACCAGGCTTCCCTGTGCTTTACTCTCTCCTGGAGTTTGCTCAAACTCATGCCCATCGAGTCAATGATGCCATCCAACCATCTCATCCTCTGTTGCCCCTTTCTCCTCCTGTAGTCCCCCAGTTGATAGTGATGAAAGTGGTTCAAGACCATATTTTTGCACCAAGAGAATGAATGGTTAAAAATATTCCTTAAGTTTTGGGTTTACATATGCCATTTGTGATTGACACATTCACCATTTTTGAAAACTGAAGCAGGAGAAAGCAGCAGGATTAATCTACTTCCACAAAGTAGGCTGGGAATAATTCTGTGGTATAAAACCAGAGAGCTGCTTTCATTTCTTCCACCCTTGGGAAAACTGTAAAAGCATGGGCTGTATCACATGCCACTAGAATAGGTGTCAGTCTCACTGAAAGGAAGAAACGGCTAACAGGACTGACATTCTGTCATCACAGCTGATGACGCAGCAGTCTCGCCCTCCCATCTCCTCCCTTCCATTACCCTAGAAGGCCATTTTAACCTGTGCTTCATTATCGCCTATGTAAAATTGAAGAGTCAGATAGTGTTTCGTACTTATTTCCTTCCTAGCATCACTTTTGTTTTCTGGAATCAATAACTGTCTCATTTCCACCCCACCCCCACCCCCAGTGTAGTTTTCTAATAACTGACTGTTGCTTCAGTTGCTCAACTAGACCTGTTGTCTGGTCACCAGCAGTTCTTTTTTCTCCAAAGCCCCTGGCATCCCAGGTAACATTTCATTTCCCACACCACCGCCCCCCATCTCTCTCTGAAGCCTTCATTTCCTCTTGCTCCAATCTACAGGTCTGGGGACACTTTTGTCTTAGAATTCACTTTTTTTTTGTGTGTGAGGCCACAGCACTGCTTGTGGGATCTTAGTTCCTAGACCAGGGATTGAACCCAGAGCTCTCAGCAGTGAGAGCGCAGAGTCCTCACCGCTGGATCTCCAGGGAATTCCTTTAGAACTCACTTTTGACATTTTTCTGTGTGGGATTTGCTATTTCAACCGTGGGCTTTCCTTTCCCTTGTTTTTTCTGAAGTGCATTATTCAGCAATTTCCCAGAGGTGTGTGGCAGACAGTCTTGAGTCCTTACCTGCGCACACAGCTGATGGTTGGTTAAAAACTTCCAGGACAAAAAATTTCTCCCTCAGGTATTTGAAGGCATCATGTCCTAAAACCCACTGTTACGCTGAAGAAGCCTGTGCCATTCAGATTCATGCTCCCTTCTAAGTGAGTCTAACCCCCTAATCCTACCAACACACCCACAGCCTGAAGATTTGAAGGGCTTCTCCTTGTTTTAATTTCTATACCCAGACCCTCAACTACCCATACGTTCTCTCGGAAGGTAACCACTGTTACTGTTTTTTAAAATCTGGGGGTCTTTTCCAAGAGACACTGTCTGTGTACACAAGTAAATACACTTATATAGGCCCTTCCTTCACTCTCCACTTCAATTTTATTTTTAGATTTTTTTGGAGTATAGTTGCTTTACCATGTTGTGTTAGTTTCTGCCGTACAGCAAAGAGAATCACCACAGGTATACATACATCCCCTCTTTTTTTTTTGGATATCCTTCTCATTTAGGTTACCACAGAGCACTGAGTCGAGTTGCCTGTGCTACTGAGTAGGTTCTCATTAGTTATCTATTTTAAACACAGTATCAATAGTATATATATGTCAATCCCAATTTCCCAATCCCTTTCTCCACTCCTTTCCCCCTTGGTATCCATACCTTTGTTCTCTACAACTGTGTCTTTACTTCTGTTTGTAAACAGATCAAGTATACTACTTTCCTAGACTCTACATACATGCGATACAGTGAACAAATACAATATTTGTTTTTCTGACTTACTTCACTCTGTGACAATCTTTAGGTTTATCCGCGAGTATGTTACTGGCACTGCATTCTCTGCTTTAATTTCCAGATGTTTCAAAAGGCCCAGCATCAATGTGGCTGGAACCAAGACTTTCACAATCAATATTTCAAATATTGAACTTTTTTTCTCCTAACAAACCCAAGTATTTTAAGCTCCCTGCAAAATGGGAAAGACAGATGAATTTTCCTGTACCAATGATGCCTGGAAACTGGTAGCAAGATGTAGGGGGATGCACTGTGCTGGTGAGTGAGAAAGACTGGGAAGGAAGCAGGTGCAGAAGTCCAGCACTGGTAGAGTTAAGAGAAACCGCACTTAAATCTTTTCTCATTTTCTCCAGGATTCTATCCTCTCTGCTACTAGTCAGCTTTACTTTTTAATTTTTATATTGGGGTATAGTTCAATGTTGTGTTAGTTTCCAATGTATAGCAATGTGATTCAGTCATATAGATACCCTTTTTCAAATAAGTTTCCCATATAGGTTACTAAGTTTACTTTTTCTTGAAGTGACAACCTGGATGTAAGAAAATACTCACAAATAACTTACAAATACTCAAAAGATCCCCCAGAAGCAGTCAGGAAAGATTCAGGTTTCAGAGAATGGGCCCAGTCATTCCATCAGCTACTGAATAGCTGTAATTTATTATCTATTGATATTTTATACACACTGAACAGAAGGAAATGCTATTCAGGAAGGAATTGATGCTGGTCAAGAATCCTTCTCTGACCCTTTTCTCCATCTGAGGATAGCCCTCGTCCTCTCTGGCCACAGGGATGGCATGTGACCAGAGCTGGGCCAAATATAGAACTTCATGCTTCCTTGACCATGGGGACTGGCCTAACAAATGGGTAATGAGCCAGTGTAAGTCACTGAGTCCTTCCCCTAGGAGTTTCCAAACTGAAGCTGGAAGAACCAGATTTCCGGCTGGTGAAGAGCTCACAGCTGCCCATAATCATGTCCTGCACCATGTGAAGAAGCCAGTCTGTTGTGGAGGCTTGGACTCAAAACAAGAAAGACCAGAGAGGTGTCGGGGGTTGAGATGATAGGATCCAGTTCTTCACTCCTGTTCACAAGCCTGACTTCACCTTCATCCATCTCAGGTTGGTTACACTTGCCAACCAACTTCCTTTTTTGCTTACACTAGTTTTGTCACCTGCAATAGAATCTCTCTTATCTATTTAGCCCCAGGTCTATATACCTAAGTGCTTACCAGGAATCTCCCTCTGGATGTCCCTTGGTACTTCAGACTCACACCTACAGTACAATGCATCGTTCCTCCCATCCTCCCTCTACCTACTCCATTTCCTGTATTCTATCTTCCTGGTTATCAACTCAGCCACTCACCAGCTACCCAGGCCAGAAACCTGCAGCCCCACTGGATTTCTTCCTTTCCACCTAATCCCCATCCCTCAGGACCTAACGGGTCTCTAAGTTCTTTTCCTATTCACAAGTATTTCTCCTATCTGTTCCTCTGTCTTCTACTACATTTGAGACTCCTTTGGCCTATTTTCTCCTTTCCCTGTGGTGCTGAAAAGGCTATCTCAGAATGCTTACTCTGTGTATTGTCTCTGACGAATGGGGTATGCTTCTAATAAAATTTCCTGGGACCTTTCTAGTCCCAGATGATTGGTCTAGAGAATTTTACCCTAAGGTCTGGTCGATAACATGTAAGGATGGCAGGAGAGCTTTCAAGAGGAGATATGGAAGATTAATTACACCAGTCATGTCCTCTTCTACGAGGTGATCTGAATCTGAGACACCTAGGGGGCTACTCAGTGGTTTCAAACAGAAGCTGAACATTTACAGAGAAAGGACAGAGGAGGTGATGAGAAGAAGAATGTAGAGACCCTTGAAAAACTAGGAAATGGGTAAGCGGAAGCTATGAGTAGTCCACAACCTATGGGTGTATTGAATAGAGGGTAAAGTAATTGACTGGAGTGATAAAACAAGAACAGCAAAATTACCATCATGGTTGGGGGCAAACTCTCTGGTGAGGAAGCAACAAAATAATACTAGTCCTGGCCCCGACCACCGCCTGCTTTTCAATTGCTAAGCTGTGTATACTCCACAGGCTGGAGGACAGCACACTGGTTCCTATGAGCTTCTGTGTTCCCATGAGATGCTTTTTACCCTTATGACCTCAACCCACAAACACTATACAGTGTAGTATAGTCATATAAATAAATTCACTCTCCAACCGCATGATGTTTTGCTCTGTTAATGTGCCTACATTATTTCCTCCAACTAGAACAATCTTCTCATGTCCCAAAGTGTTAGTTGCTCAGTCGTGTCAGACTCTATGGAACCCCATGGACTGTAGCTCACCAGGCTGCTCTGTCCATGGGATTCTCCAGGCAAGAATACTGGAGTGGATAGCCATTTCCTTCTCCATGGGATCTTCCTGACCCAGGGATTGAACCTGGGTCTCCTGCATTGCAGGCAGACTCTACCATCTGAACCACCAGGAAGTCCTCACGTACAAAATACCCCTAAATTCATCACCTGGCTGCATTGCTGCTTACTTTTCAAAACTGGGCTTAGGCTCCTCTAAGCAGTTTTCCATATCCCATCCAGGTTACACATTCTTCGTTTACTCCAAACAGACTTACTGCTACTGCTATATTGTAACCGTGTGTCTCCACAAGCAGATGAGCTTCTGATGAGAGCGGGATACTGTTCTGTTTCTCTTTCTATCCCTAGTGCTGGCCCAGGATCCACACAAAGCAGATACTTAGTGGATGGTATTGTTTTTGTTAGAGGTACATATATACAATGGAATATTACTTGGCCATAAAAAGGAACAAAATTGGGCCATTTGTAAAGACGTGAACGGACCTAGAGGCTGTCACAGAGTGAATTAGGTCAGAGAGAGAAAAACAAATAATGTATATTAATGCATATATGTGGAATCTAGAAAAATGGTACAGATGAACCTATTTGCAGGGCAGGAATAGAGATGCAGATAAATGGATGAGTAGACATAGGGGTGTAAGGAGACGGTGGGGTAAATTGGGAGGGTAGCACTGACATATATATGCAACCATGTGTAAAACAGCTACTGGGAAACTGCTATAGAGCACAGGGAGCTCAGCTCTGTAGGAAAAAATATAAAAGATAAAAAGAGAGACAAAAGAGGTAGGGATAGAGATCCATCCCGGGAAGGGAGTCTTAAAAAGAGAGAAGTTTACAAACACTGGGAAACACTCTTACTGGTGAGTCTGTGGCGAGCCTTGGAACCTCAGAGGGCAACATAACCAGGAGGAAAAATAAATAAATAAATAAACCCCACAGATTATGTGCCTAATGGTAACTCCCAGTGCAGAAGCAGCGCAGGTGCCCGCATCTGCTGCTAGCAAGTGGGGGCTAGGCAGGGAGGCGTGGGCTGCATTGCTTAGGATAAGGACCGGGCCTGAATGCCCCAAGGGCAATCTGAGGGAACTGACTTGAGATAGCAAACCAGACTGTGGGATAGCTATCCTTCGAAAAGCCCTAACCTAATCTCACATGCTAGTAAAGTAATGCTCAAAATTCTCCAAGCCAGACTTCAGCAATACGTGAACTGTGAACTTCCAGATGTTCAAGCTGGTTTTAGAAAAGGCAGAGGAACCAGAGATCAAATTGCCAACATCCGTTGGATCATGGTAAAAGCAAGAGAGTTCCAGAAAAACATCTATTTCTGCTTTATTGACTATGCCAAAGCCTTTGACTATGTGGGTCACAATAAACTGTGGAAAATTCTGAGAGAGATGGGAATACCAGACCACCTGATCTGCCTCTTGAGAAATCTGTATGCAGGTCAGGTAGCAACAGTTAGAACTGGACATGGAACAACAGACTGGTTCCAAATAGGAAAAGGAGTACGTCAAGGCTGTATATTGTCACCCTGCTTATTTAACTTATATGCAGAGTACATCATGAGAAATGCTGGACTGGAAGAAACACAAGCTGGAATCAAGATTGCTGGGAGAAATATCAATAATCTCAGATATGCAGATGACACCACCCTTATGGCAGAAAGTGAGGAGGAGCTAAAAAGCCTCTTGTTGAAAGTGAAAGAGGAGAGTGGAAAAGTTGGCTTAAAGCTCAACATTCAGAAAACGAAGATCATGGCATCTGGCCCCATCACTTCATGGGAAATAGATGGGGAAACAGTAGAAACAGTGTCAGACTTTGTTTTTTTGGGCTCCAAAATCACTGCAGATGGTGACTGCAGCCATGAAATTAAAAGGCGCTTACTCCTTGGAAGAAAAGTTATGACCAACCTAGATAGTATATTCAAAAGCAGAGACATTACTTTGCCGACTAAGGTCCGTCTAGTCAAGGCTATGGTTTTTCCTGTGGTCATGTATGGATGTGAGAGTTGGACTGTGAAGAAGGCTGAGCGCAGAAGAATTGATGCTTTTGAACTGTGGTGTTGGAAGACTCTTGAGAGTCCCTTGGACTGCAAGGAGATCCAACCAGTCCATTCTGAAGGAGATCAGCCCTGGGATTTCTTTGGAAGGAATGATGCTCAAACTGAAGCTCCAGTACTTTGGCCACCTCATGCGAAGAGTTGACTCATTGGAAAAGACCCTGATGATGGGAGGGATTGGGGACAGGAGGAGAAGTGGACGACCGAGAATGAGATGGCTGGATGGCATCACTGACTCGACAGGCGTGTGAACTCCAGGAGTTGGTGATGGACAGGGAGGCCTGGCATGCTGCAATTCATGGGGTCGCAAAGAGTAGGACACGACTGAGCAACTGAACTGAACTGAAGACACCGCCAGGCCCGCTCACAGAACAAAGGACTGAGCAGAGCTAGTCAGCCGTGGACCAGCCCATCCCCCGCCGGAGACAGGCAGACGAGGGCAGCCAGAGCCAGAAGGGGGCAACTGCGGCCCCAGAGAAGCATCATCTACCAAAGTGCAAGGAGGCTTCGTTGCTAACCAAGGCTTGTTGGGATTCTGGATGGTCAACATCCGCCGTAAGGACTGCAGCCAGAGATCAGCTCCCCAGAGAAGACACACGGAACACCTGAGAAGGTGCGCCGGTTGTACACCCAGAGAACCGCATGGCAGGGACGGGGGAGGCGGTAAGTCACAGCCTTCAATTGGGAGTGACCACGCTTGCCAAGCACCTGGTCACCTGAGCTGCTCGACCTGGGAAGGGCACAAAACGCAGGCCCAACCGAGTCTGCGCCTTTGTGGAGTACTCGAGTACCTGAACCTAAGTGGCTTAGACCTGGGAAGTGCATACAACCTGAGACAGTTCCCGGCAGAGCAACCTAGAGCCTAAGCAGTGTAGACAGGGAGCGGGGGCAAACCCAGTGTGGCTGAGATGCTGCTAGCACACACCAGTGTTATTTGTTTGCAGCATCCCTCCCTCCCCACAGCATGACTGAACAAGTGAGCCTAGAAAAGTGACCACCACCGGCCCCTTGTGTCAGGGCAGAAATTAGACACTGAAGAGACCAGCAAACAGAAGAAGCTAAAACAGAGGGAACTGCCTTGGAAGTGACAGGTACCACAGATTAAAACCCTGTAGTTAGCACTGACTACATAGGAAAGGGCCGACAGACCTTGAGAAATATAAGCCAGATCAAGGAACTATCTGAAAATGAACTGACCCCACTGTCCACACCATCACCAGAGAAAGTCCTAGATATATTTTTACTATTATTATTTTTTAAATTAAAAAATTAAAAAAAAAATTTTAAGTCCTCTATTACTCCTTTTGGAGAAGGCAATGGCACCCCACTCCAGTACTCTTGCCTGGAAAATCCCATGGATGGAGGAGCCTGGTGGGCTGCAGTCCATGGGGTCACTAAGAGTCGGACATGACTGAGTGACTTCACTTTCACTTTTCACTTTCATGCATTGGAGAAGGAAATGGCAACCCACTCCAGTGCTCTTGCCTAGAGAATCCCAGGGACTGGGGAGCCTGGTGGGCTGCCGTCTATGGGGTCGCACAGAATCAGACACAACTGAAGCGACTTAGCAGCAGCATTACTCCTTTAATTTTCATTTTTATAACCTACTATTACTTTGCAAAAAAAAGACCCTAATTTTCAAAGCAAACTTCATATATATATATATTTTATACTTTTTGTGACTTGTTTTTTTCTTTAATATTGTATTTTTGAGAATCCAACCTCTACTCTAGTTTTTTAATCTTTGCTTTTGGTATTTGTTATCAATTTTGTACCTTTAAGAATCCAATCTTCAGTACCCATTTTTACTTGGGAGAGAGATTACTGGCTTGACTGCTCTCTCCCCCTTTGGACTCGCCTTTTTCTCCACCAGGTCGCCTCTATCTCCTCCCTCCCCCTTCTTTTCTCTACCCAACTCTGTGAATCTCTTTGTGTGTTCCGGACAGTGGAGAACACTCAGGGAACTGATTACTGGCTGGATCTGTCTTTCTCCTTTTGATTCCCCCCTTTATCCTCCTGGCCACCTCTGTCTCCTTCCTCCCTCTTCTCTCTTCTCTGTATACCTCTGTGAACATCTCTGAGCAATCCAGACTGTGGAGAGCACCTAGGGAAGTGATTACTGCCTAGTTTGCTCTCTCCCTGTTTGATTCCCCCTCTTCTCCTCCTAGTCATCTCTATCTCCCTCCTCCCCTTCTCTTCTCCATTTAACTCTGTGAACCTCTGTGGGTATCCCTCAGTTTCTGTGGAGAAACTTTTCATCTTTAACCTAGATGTTTTATCATCAGTGCTGTATAGATGGAGAAGTCTTGAGGCTACTGTAAGAATAAGACTGAAAACCAGAGGCAGGAGGCTTAAATCTAAATCCTGAGAACACCAGAGAACTCCTGACTCCAGGGAACATTAATCAATAGGAGCTCATCAAACACCTCCATACCTGCACTGAAACCAAGCACCACCCAAGGGCCAACAAGTTCCAGAGCAAGACATACTACGCAAGTTCTCCAGCAACACAGGAACACAGCCCTGAGCTTCAATATACAGGCTGCCCAAAGTCACACCAAACCCACTGACATCTCATAACTCATTACTGGACACTTCATTGCACTCCAGAGAGAAGAAATCCAGCTCCATCCACCAGAACACCAACACAAGCTTCTCTAACCAGGAAACCTTGACAAGCCATCCGTCCAACCCCACCCACAGCAAGGAAACTCCACAATAAAGAGAACTCCACAAACTGCCAGAATACAGAAAGGCCACCCCAAATACAGACTATAAACAGGATGAAAAGGCAGAGAAATACCTAGCAGGTAAAGTAACAGGATAAATGCCCATCAAACCAAACAAAAGAAGAAGAGATAGGGAATCTGATAAAGGAAGCTCAGCTCTGTGTTGACCTAGAGGGGTGGGAGTGGGAGGCTCAAGGGGGACGGAATATATGTATAGTTGTAGCTGATCCACTTGTACAGCAGAAACTAACACACTATTGTAAAGCAATTATACTCCAATTAAACAAAAAAAATTCCAAGGGGATTAAAAAGAAGGAAAAAAAACCCCACTTGTTTATAGACTCATTCGGTAACCAAGTTTAATAACCTTCCATTATCAGTCCTCTTTCACTAGATCCATTTGCAGTCTGAAATGTGCTCTGGTACCTTAGAGAAAGACAATGGTTCCATGGCTTTGTGTATGTAATCCCCTCAATTTGGAAAGCCCTTCTCCTCCCTGTCCCCTAACTCACTGTGGTTTTAATTTGCATCTTCCTCATGATTAGTGATGTTGAGTTATCTTTTCACGTGCTTATTGGCCATTTGTATATCTTCTCGGGACAAATGTCTTATCAAGTCCTTTGCTCATTTTGGGTTGTTAGTTTGTTGTTAAATTCCCATTTACTTTATAATATGGAATGGTTTCATGAACACACCAGATCTCTAGAGTTTAGAATGATATGAAAATGCTAGAGGCCTTGGGAAAAAGGTGCTTCCCTGGTGGCTCAGCTGCTAAAGAATCCGCCTGCAATGTGGGAGACCTGGGTTTGATACCTGGGTTGGGAAGACCCCTGGAGAAGGGAACGGCTACCCACTCCAGTATTCTGGCCTGGAGAATCCCATGGGTGGGCATAACTGAGCAACATTCACTTTCACTTTGGGGAAAGGGGCAGGAAGAGATGAGGCTGTCAAAAAAAAAGTTTTAAAAGAATTTTTTAAAAGTCTTAGAAAAGAGAAAAGGAAGACTTTCAGGATTCTGAGCTCATTTTTGTACTGTTATTTAGCAACCTTATGGGTTAAATAAGAGTGGTGGTTGACCTTAGAACCTAACCACTATTTAAAAACACTATTTATACAAAAAATGCTCTTATAATATTCTAATCTTAAAAATCTTTGGTATGCAATTCATATATATTTTGATGATGGTGGTGGTTTAGTCACTAAGTTATGTCTTGCAATTCCATGGACTGCAGCCATCTAGGCTCCTCTGTCCATGGGGTTTCCCAGGCAAGAATACCTGAGTATTGCCTGAGTATTGAAGAAGGAAATTGCCATTTCCTTCTTCAGGGGATCTTCCCAACCCAGGGATTGAACCTAGGTCTCCTGAATTGCAGGTGGATTCTTTACCAACTGAGCCACTATATACTGAAACCCAAATTAATAAAACATATTGGTTGTACTAATGGATTACAGAAATAATTATTTATATACAATGACTTTAATTGGGAATTTAATGCTTTTGTATTACCAAACATTGATTTACATGAATCACTTGTAGAATGCCATTATAAGAAAATACATATGATACAGAGGAACAGAGTTGACATTTAATCATGATATGATTAAGAGAAACATGAAAACATGTCTCTAATTTATAGATATAGACAAAGGTTGTAGAAAAGGAAGGATGACATTGACATCTGTGGTGTTAACTGAAGCAGCTGGGAAAAAAAAAAAGTATTACTGACCACTGGTCATAGATAAATAATCCCTAAGAATAATATCCAATTTAAATGACATAAAACTTATTATTTTAAAAGAAACCGTTAATTTATTGAAAATGGATAAACAACTGGATTTCTGCATTTTTGGTAAAATGTTAAAAGAGCTTGGTTAGATAAACAGCTAATATTGTAGGTGCAAAATGTGATTTACACATTTTAGAATAGATATTATGTTATTTAAAAGTATATCTAAGGTTATTTTCAGTGCTCCACAGGCTAAATTCTCTGTAAATAATTCATAGTTAACAGAACATCTCATTCTCCAAAATCAAAACAACATAATCTTTCATTAAGCTGAAACTAAAGATGAGCTTTCCATTTCTCTCAGGATCTGTGTTGCTAACTGTGGAAAGAAAATTACAGAGTAAACATTTAACGACAAGCAAAATCACTGGATTTTAAGTTATCTTGTAACTAGAAAAAGCATTAATTCTTTAAAAATTTTGTTGCTCAATGTAAAATTGGGGTTTCTCTTGTGGCAGGGGTGGGGGGTACAAATAACATTGCTAAAACTTCTACACAGGATCCAACTTTGCACCTCTTGCTTTTTAAACAGCAAACTTCTAAGATTATTAAGTTGACAAGTCAACACTAGTGAACAATTAGAGAATTACTGCTTTAGTAACTTTGAGTTTACTACCTTTACTACTGCGAAACCTTTGGCTGTTCCCAAATCTACACGTGAAGTTCTTCGTGGTCACTCTGGCAAAGGCGAAGTTTTCTTCCCGCTACACTCGGGTGAGTGAGGACTGGCGCCCCCATGCGGGGCTCTCACTCCTGTGGGAGCTTTTGTTCTAATTTGTCGTTCCCTGGCCTTTCGCTACTGACCCTTCCAAATGACTGTCTCTCCCACTCATAGTGACATTCAAGGGAGAACTCTGGTAGGTGGTGTTTTTCCTCAAAAGAAACTAGCTCATTTGTTAACAAATGTTTTCAGCGCCCCCCCCAAAAAAAATTTGGAAGAATACTTACATATTTTTCCTTCTTTTTCTAATTTTTTCAAATGTAGCAAGACATTATGCTGGGCCATTTTATGTAAATGCTTGGGAGTATCCTAAAGGAAAGATCAGATTATTTTTTAATTTTTAATTTTAATTAATTTATTTCTGGCCATACCACACAGTGTGCAGGACCTTAGTTCTGAACTCTCACCCTCTGCAGTAGAAGCACAGTGTCCTTACCACCGGACCGCCAGGGAAGTCCCTACAACATTTCTTTTTCAAAAAAATAACATGGTTAATCTTTTTGAAACTTTTAAAGAAAAAAACAAAAGACGACAGTCTTTTTTGTTGTTGAGAAGTACTTTTTAAAAAAAATATTTTAACTGAAGGATAATTGCTTTACAAACTTTGTGGTTTTTCTGTCAGACATCAAGAATCAGCCATAGGTACACCCATGTTGCCTCCCTCCCAGACCATGCTCTCATCTCCCTTTCCATTCCAGCCTTCAGCCTGTCATAGAGTCCCTGTTTGAGTTCCCTGAATGAGACAGGAAATTCCCATTGGCCATGTTTCACACATGGTATTGTAAATTTCTATATTACTCTCTCCATACATCTCCCTCCCCTTCTCCTTCCTCTCCTCCCACATTGTCCATAGGTCTGTTCTCTATGTCTGTTTCTCCACTGCTACCCTGAAAATAAATTCATCAGTGCTGTCTCTTCAGATTCCATATATATGTGTCAATATATGATATTTATATTTCTCTTTCTGACTTCCTTCACTCTGTATAATGGGCTCTAGTTTTGTCCACTTTATTAGAACAGATTCAAATGCATTCTTTTTTATGGCTGAGTAGTATTCCATTGTAGATACATACCACAGCTTCTTTATCCAGTCATCTGTCAATGGACATCTAGGTTGCTTCCGTGTTCTAGCTACTGTAAACAGTGCTGCAGTGAACACTGGGGTACATGTGTCTTTTTCAGTTTTGATTTCATCAGGGTATATGCCTAGGAGTGGGATTGCTGGGTCATATGGTGGTTTTCCTATGGTGGTTTTCCTATGGTGGTCATATGGGGGCTTCCCTGGTGGCTCAGAGGATAAAGCATCTGCCTGCAATGTAGGAGACCCAGGTTTGATCCCTGGGTTGGTAAGATCCCCTGGAGAAGGAAATGGCAACCCACTCCAGTATTCTTGTCTGGAGAGTCCCATGGACAGAGGAGCCTGGTGGGCTACAGTCCATGGGGTCGCAAAGAGTCAGACACGACTGAGAAACTTCACTTCCTTTCACTTTCATGGTGGTTTTATTCCCACCTTTTTAAGGAGTCTCCATATCATCAAGAAGACAGCTTTAACTCTAGGTTTTTATACAGTAATAACCAAAACTATTTCATCCTATATATGTCTCACTTTGGGTCACTGCTGCGCTGGTGCTGCTAAGTTGCTTCAGTCGTGTCTGACTCTGTATGACTCCACAGAAGGCAGCCCACCAGGCTCCCCCATCCCTGGGATTCTCCAGGCAAGAACACTGGAGTGAGTTGCCATTTCCTTCTCCAATGCATGAAAGTGAAAAGTGAAAGTGAAGTCGCTCAGTCATGTCTGACTCTTAGCTACCCCATGGACTGCAGCTTACCAGGTTCCTCCGTCCATAAGAGTTTCCAGGTAAGAGTACTGTATAATTCACTAGCTTGTTGTATGTTTAGATTCCACATTATAAGAGGTAACATACACTTATTTGTCACATACACTATTTGTCTCTTTTATTCTTTAAATAGGAATTTTTCAAAGTCAAGCTTCTTAACTAAATTGACTATCTCCATTTCTCAGTTCCCTGAAAATGTTCTGTTAAGATCATCAAATTACATTTTAATGAAAATTCAAAGGATTCTTTTAAGTCCTCATTTTACCTGAATTCAGCAGCACACCAGGCTTCTGTCCTTCACTATCTCCTGGAGCTTGCTCAAACTCATGTCAAACTCAGTGATGCCACCCAACCATCTCATCCTCTGCCACCACCTTCTCTTTCTGCCCTCAATCCTTCCCAGCATCAGGGTTTTATCCAATGAGTCAGCTCTTCACATCAGGTGGCTGAAGTATTGGAGCTTCAGCCTCACCATCAGTCCTTCCAATGAATATTCAGGGATTGACTGGTTTGATGGGACGTTAAAGACCTTTACTAAATGATACTCACTCAGGTTCCTTTTCAATCTCATCTTTAGTTACACTCTCAGGTATCTTATGGCTGTATAGGTTATGGCCATGGAGTCTTAAAACCCAGATAATCTCATTACATTCTTAACCCCCAAGCTATACTGCCTACATCAGTTATCTAATACACATTTGCTCAGAAACTGAATCCTACGGATGGATTGCCACATGCTGCTGTTAAACAAGAATGTGCTCAGAGGCCACTGTGTGAGGGGCTCTTTCTCTACTAATTGACTCTCCCATGCTCTTCTTTGAGGCCTTTCTCCTTTTAATTCTTTGGTCTTCCCTTGTGGCTCAGCTGGTAAAGAATCTGCCTGCAATGTGGGAGACCTGGGTTCAATCCCTGAGTAGGAAGATCCTCTGGAAAAGGGAAAGGCTACTCACTCCACTATTCTGGCCTGGAGAATTCCATGGACTATATAGTCCATGGGGTCGCAAAGAGTCGGACATGACTGAGAGACTTTCACCTTCACAGGCACTGCTACTAATTCTCACTGCTATTAGCCAGGATCTGTCTCCAGGAGATCACCCCTTCTCACTCGCTGCCGAGTACGACACTAGATAATCAAGATGGTCAGAGTAATATATTATTGTTAGCTGCTCAGCAGTATTCAACTCCCTGCGATTCCACGGACTGTAGCCCACCAGGATCTCTGTAGCCTGACCATGGAATTTTCCAGGCAAGAATACTGGAGTTGGTTGCCATTTCCTTGTCCAAGTAAAACATAAATCATAACAAAGTCTCATCACCAGGCTGTTGGCAATGATATCCTACAGAATGAAGTATAAAAGGCTTAATAATGGCTCAGAAGGGTTATTCTGTGTGCCAGTGTTTATCAACTTCTGCGTTCTAGAAACTTGAGATTTGATGATCTCAAATCTATACAAGTGACTAATATTACTTAAAAAATTAACAGACTCATTCTGCTCCATGATGTGATAAGTTTACCACATTAATACTCTAGTGAATAGATTCTCCTATTAAAATTGTGGCTATGTACAAATAAGACAGACAAAAATTACCTTGTAAATACTTTTTACAAGTTCCATTGCTGTGAATGACTTTTCAAAGTTCTCATGAAATACTGTAAGAATCTGCTGTTCTCGAATGTTTCTGTGAGAAATGTATTGTAGAATTTTAGCTTCAGCATTATGGATAACTGGGCCATGTCCTGAATCAGAATAATTATAAAAATTATTTCAACCAAATAAAAAATTTTAAGTACAACTGAAGTTAATTCACTCTACTCAAAAAATATTTCTACAGTGTACTGGAAAAGGCATACTAAATATACAAGTGAGAATTATTTGGAAAACTATACAGGTAATAAGAGATTTAAAAATTATATACCAAGACAAAAACTTTTAGAGAATTATGTCAAAATATATATAAAATATTACAGTGTTCATTAGAAAAAAGAAGAGTAACAATTAAAATGTAACAATAAAATTAACAATAAAAATAGTAACCACAACAGTAACAACAGGTAGTATTAACAGTGTTCATTATTTGCCAGTTGTTCAGTTGCTGTGTCTGACTCTTTGAGATCCTGTGGACTGTAGCATGTCAGGCTCCTCTGTCCTCCACTATCTCCCAGAATTTGCTCAAATTCATGTGCTTGAATCGGTGATGTCACTCAACCATCTCATCCTCTGCTGTTCCCTTCTACTTTTACCTTCAATCTTTCCCAGCATCAGGGTAAAGGTAAACTCTTTTCTAATGAGTCAGCTCTTTCCAACAGGTGGCCACAGTGTTGGAACTTCAGCTTAAGCAACAGTCCTTCAGTGAATATTCAGGACTGATTTCCTTTAGGATTGACTGGTTTGATCTCCTTGCTGTCCAAGGGTTCTTAGGAGTCTTTTCCAGCACCACAATTCAAAAGCATCAATTCTTCATAGCACTCAGCCTTCTTTATGGTCCAACTCTCACATCTTTACATGACTACTGGAAAAACCATAGCTTTAACTATACAGACCTTTGTTGGCAAAATGATGTCTCTGCTTTTTTTTTTTTTTGTCTCTGCTTTTTAATACACTGTCTAGATTTGTCATAGCTTTCCTTTCAAGGAGAAAGTATCTTTTAATTTCATGGCTGCAGTCACTGTCAACAATGATTTTGGAGCCCAAGAAAATAAAAAGTCTGTTGCTGCTTCCATTGTTTCCCCAATATTTGCCATGAAGTGATGGGACTGGATATCGTGATCTTAGTCATTTTTTAAATGTTGAGTTTATTTGCCAGATACTGCTCTAAATGCTTGATGCACTTTATTCTTACAAGAATCCCTGAAGTATGTATGTTCATTCTCCCTTTTGAACAGCAGAAACTGAGGCATAGGAAGGGTAATTAATCTGCCTACAGTTACATAGCTAAGTGGAGCTGGGATTCTGACTCAGGTGCTTTTAACCACTCTGTGTTCTTAACCACTATGCTTATCAAAGATTGAAAAGTGGAATATATAAAGTAACTCCATGGAAGTGATGAAGAGCTATTAAAAATTCACAAGGACCACAGGAGAACTTTGAGTCTTATGTACAGCCTAAGCAGTTCAGAAACATGGATAACCCAGATAAAGTCATAATGAAATTTACCTTCCCTTAAAACAGTGAAAATGAATGTATCACACCAATCTGCAAGAGGTTTTTTAAAGATATTTGAGAACAATCACCAGGAGTAGGGGCTTCCTTGGTGGCTCAGTGGTAATGAATCTACCTGCCAATGTAGGGGATGTGGGTTTGATACCTGGATCAAGAAGATCCTCTGGAGAAGAAAATGGCAACTCACTGTAGTATTCTTGCCTAGGAAAGCCCATGGACAGAGGAGCCTGGCAGGCTACAGTCCATGGGGTCCATGACTTAGCAACTAAAGACTAACAACAAGAAACCAAAAGTAGACTGACCTGTTATAGAAAAAGCTCAGGCTTTATGATATGGACTACCATTTACTAGCTGTATGGCTGTGAAAGTCTCTGAATCTTGGAGCTTATTTCTTCAGCTACCTGCTTCACTGAGTTTTTGTGAAGACAGCTCTGTGAAGGTCCTGACACTGTACCTGCAGGTATGGTAGCAGGCTTTAATATGTGGTAGCTATGGCTATGGAATACCATTGACAAATGGGCTCCTGCTGTACCAATAAGCCAGTTCACTGGATTCACTAAAGCCAACACTCCAAGAACCTATACCAGGCACCCTCTCATTAGCTTTGCTCCAATATGAGTGCATCAAACGTCTACTCTCTTCTCCTTCAAAACAGTTGTCAGCCTCTGCTTCTTTGATGTCAAAACATTAATCCAAATGCCTAGTCCCACCACTGTATGTTTCCCACCCCTCAGCAGTGGGAACTCATGAGAGAATATGAAGGTATTGAAGACATTGTATTTACAGATCTTTTCATGGCTCTCTGGCTAGGAACAAGTTAGAAGGACTTTAAAAAGTCAGTAATTGAGTCTTTTCCCTCCTGGGGCCTTCTGCTGGGTCCTGTATCTTTCTTAGGTTTTAAGAGGGAGGGGATATTCATACTGTAGAGCAGGGCAGTGATAGCTGATATACTAATAGGTATTTTTTTTTCTGAGGAACTGAAATAAATGTACGGTCTCATAGTTAATATGGAAAATACTGATTTCCATGCATGCATGCTTGTTACTTTAGTCATGCCCTTCTCTTTGCAACCCTATGAAGCATAGCCTGCTAGGTTCCCCTGTCCATGGGATTTCCAGACAAGAACACTGGAGAGGGTTGCCACTTCCTCTTCCAGGGGACCTTCCTGACCCAGGGACCAAACCCACGTCTCTTAGTTTCCTGTATTGGTAGGCAGCTTCTTTATCGTTAATGCCATCTGGGAAGCCCCACTGATTTCCATAGTGTGAGTTAAAAAACTAAAGCTCAGAGGTCAAATGTTACTTGGTCACATGGCTAAAATCCAGCCCACAGTAGAAATCAAGTTAACAAAACTAAAGATAGCTCATGAAATGAAAACATTTTCTGGTCCCAATAAGTTTATTTCCTTTGTTTAAGAGTTCTATTAACAGCTGGGTAGATGTTAAAAAATAACCCTATCTTTAAAAAAGTTATTAATACAACTCTCAGTCTTCTTTTTAATTGCATTGCTAGACAAGACTTAAGGGTATAATTTAGAAAGAAGCAGTTTATACATATCTCTTCAAGGCTGAAGACACACACAGACAAACCAAAAGGAAATCTTTCTCATCATTTGAAACAAATGGTTTGCTAGGTTAAAAGAATGACCCACCTGGATATATAACTTTAGCTTTGATTTTCAATAACTCTTTCAGGGAGTTCATATAATCATAGAGGTCTTCAAATACAGTTGTCCTTCCCCTAGGATGCAATCTCCAGAAAACAGAGCATTTTCTTCTTCTAAGACTAGAACCATATGATCATCAGTGTGGCCAGGTGTGTATATAACTCTAGTTCAAAGAAGAAATAGCAACAGTTGGAACTCGTAGGCTTGGAAGAAATTTTGAGATGTAAATTAGTCTCTCCTTCATTATGGAAAAGACACAAATAAATGATGTCAACACATTTTCTGAAAAGAGTGGAGTCTGAACCACTGGACTGCCAGGAAATCCCCTACATGAAGGTTTATGACCATACTAATAATAAGCCAGTTAAAGAACTAAGTCTAAATAATTTGTTCTGCAGAGTACTTGATTGCTCAGCCATATACAGGCAACTCTCTCTAGTAGTCATTTTTTTCTGTTATTACTCCTGTACTTTGAATTGTATACTTTGAATTACTGCAGATTTCACATTGTTTTCTTGTTTACCATTCTACCTCACAAGGCTATGATCTCTGAAAGGCAGGACTCCTTTCTAATTCTCATCTTTATATTTCTAATGCTTAGCACTCAGTAGTCGCTAATATCAATATATTGCTTTCCATGTGCCAGGCACTGACTTTAGGAATTTACAAGCATTATATACTTAATCCTTCCTACTAGTAATGGGTTGGGTACTATTAACCTCTTCATTTTCTATTTTAGATAATGAAATCCCAGGCGATAGCAAAAAATGTCTGATGGAATAAGATTTAAATTATGTTTTATTTAGCTTGAGAGGTTAATTATCCTTACCTCTGTTTTAAAATAAAACTTTATTTTTTGGCTGGAAAAGCAGAGCTCTCTTTTGATTTTTTAAAATTAATTATTTTATTTTTTCAGCTGCTCAATGTAGCATGAGGGATCTTAATTCTCTGACCAGGGATCAAACCCATGCCCTCTGCAGTGGAAGCATGGAGTCTTAACTACTGGACCGCCAATAAGTCCTTCTCTTTGCCTATTATAAATAGTATTGCATTTTATTTGCCTGGAATACTTTAGATAATTTTTCTCAAAATGGACTTTTTTTGGGGGAAGATAGGGCAGATATAATTGCATATTTGCATTTATTGTATAGGAATTGAGCGTGTGTTTCTGGTTAAGACTGGATTGAACACCTGCATCTCTTCTTTTCCTCCTACAACATCAATAAAATTACCATAAAGGGATATGTAAAAAATGGCATAAACCTATAGAAGTGAGGAGAATGGACTATATCATTAGAATTCTAGAAGCTAAAAGAAAACATATGAATGAGAAATGACTTATTAGATGAGAGAAAAACTGACATCTAAGCTGGCAGAGGTGAAAGCTGAGACCCAACCAGATTCACACTGCCGAAGTCTCCAGTCTCTGGACGTGGGGCACCAGGAATCTAGAAGTAGAGGGGGGAGTGGAGATTAAAGGAAGAAAGATTGGCTGAGAGTGTATTTAACAAACATTCAGGTCCTCAGATTCCCCTCTTATTTGGAGCAGCCTGACAAGCACCCCAACCCCACTGAAGGAAAAGACTGGAGATTTAATCTTTAATGAAGGAAACTTCAATGAGGGTGAAACGTAGACACCGACAGAGGTAGTGACACCCTTCTAAAAACAGGAAGACCACATGAATACACACGGATCCAAAAGCCTTCTTTCCACACTCAGCTTCCATACTCAGCTCCTATAATGCTGGCAGCCAGGCCTTTACTCTTCATGAAGATGAGAAGAGTCTCTGCTGGGAAACATTCCCAGCTCAGGAAGAAAGACTGATTCCTTTGTTGGAAGTTTCCCGACTAAACAATTCATCTAGATGACGCCACAGTGTGGTGCACAACCTACGGGAGCCCTCTTAGGTTTTCAGAGCTCCCAAATAGCTGTCATCTCCCTTAGAAGACGTCCTGGAGGAGGGCACGGCAACCCACTCCAGTGTTCTTGCTGGGAGAATCCCCACGGACAGAGGAGCCTGGTGGGCTACACTCCACGGGGTCACAAAGAGTCTGACGTGACTGAAGCAACTGTGCACACATTCACCCTCAGAAGACACTGGTAAACACCAATCGCCAGACGTCTGAAGAGAGCCTTTCAAACTGAGGAGAGCAAATAAAAACAAGCAAACCAATTTAGAGGCTACAAATTATAAGGAAGAAAATTTCCAACAAAAACAAAAACACACACAAACCTCCCCTCCCCTCCACAGCCACAAAGAAAAACAGCCCCACTAATGTCCTAGGAGAGATAAGAAGCTGCAACCATGAAACAAGAAAGAATAGTATGAACGGAGCATTTATGGGGCAAAAAGATCTCCTGAAAGCTAAAACTGTGAGAAGAGAAAGGGAAAAATAGGATTAGGAGATAAAGCTGATAAAAACCTCCCAGAAAGTACAGCAAAAAGGCAAAAAAAAGACAGAAAACAGGAGGAAAAAAAATAAAGTTAGGGGATGAGTCTAAGCGTTCTAACAAAACAGGAGGGGTTTAATAAATGAAACAGGACAAAACAGATTAGAGAAAACATCAGTGAACAACTGCAGGAAAACTGTGAGACCTGAAGGACACACATTTCCAAACTGAAAAGGCCTTTCAAGGATCCAGCATTATAAACTTCCTCCCAGGTATACCACTGGGAATTTCCAGATCATAGTGAAGAAGAAAAGAAAAAAAAGAAAAAAAACAAACAGGTGGTCAAAAAGTTCAGCAATCTGAAAGGTTTCAGATTTCTCAGTCTTGATACTGTATTAACTAGAAGGCAATGAAATCTTGCATATGAAACCAAGAAGGAAAAAAGATTTTCAACATGGAATTTACAAACAGTGCATTTTAAGTCAAGTTGGATTAAACAGAGACATTTTTAGATATGAAAGGTCTTAAAAATGCACTTTTTCAAAAAGTTATTGGAGGTGGGCTCCACCAAAACAGGAGTATTAAGAAAGAAAATTATGGGGTACAGGGGACAGGTGATCCAAGACTGGAGGGAGGCAAGGGGAAGCCCCAGGTGAGCATGAAGGGAATTCTGGGAGGATCATACAGTCAGCCTGGAAAAGACCCATTCAGGACAGCAAGTTAGGAGGCTCTGAGGGAGGTCATCCAGAACACGGAAGCACGAGAATCCCAGATACATTTAAACATTCTCAGAGAACATTTATATGATTGGAGTTGAATTAATGATAAGTATATAGAAAATTATTCAAGTAACAAAACAATTATTAACTGCAGGAAAGCAGGAAAGGAAAATTAAGCACAGTTTACTACATGGTTCAGCTATAAATAGTATCTATAGTCCTAGTAAAGTTAACATTGAATACTGAGCTAACCAAAATTATGATCCCAGAAGACTGGGAGACAGGAATGGAGCCCATAAATAAGAGAAGTGGGAAAACCAACTGATTTTTTTCAGAGTGGGAAATTAATTAAAAAAAAACAAACAAACAAAACTAAACGGGAAAGTCAAGATGCAGCAACGGATCACAGTCCTTCAAGATTTGTTACTGTCACTGCTCCACTCTCTTTCATTTTTTCTCCTGGAGGTGTCCACTTTCACCCCTTTTGCTAATTATGTATGTCATGGCACCGAGTGCTCTTGCCTGGAGAGTCCCATGGACGGAGGAGCCTGGTAGGCTGCAGTCCATGGAGTCGCTAAGAGTCGGACACGACTGAGCGACTTCACTTTCACTTTTCACTTTCATGCATTGGAGAAGGAAATGGCAACCCACTCCAGTGTTCTTGCCTGGAGAATCCCAGGGACCGGGGAGCCTGGTGAGCTGCCGTCTATGGGGTCGCACAGTCGGACACGACTGAAGTGACTTAGCAGCAACTTAGCAGCATGTGCCTGAATTTTTTTGGAGTGTGTGTGTCTGTCTGGCCTAAAAAAGCTACCTACCGAAGGTAATTCTGCATTCCTCTCTGCTTCAAGACCTTGAAAAGCCTACCTAATGGTCTAATAAACATATTTTCAAGTTTGGTTTTAGATTCTAGCAAGTTATGATGAGTAAACCTTCTTCTGGGCTTCCTAGGTGGCGCTAGTGGTAAAGAATCTGCCTGCTAAAGCAGGAGACCTGAGACTTGGGTTCGATCCCTGAGTCAGGAAGATCCCCTAAAGGAGGGCAGGCAATCCACTCCAGTATTCTTGCCTGGAGAATCCCATGGACAGAGGAGCCTGGTGGGCTACACTCCATAGGTTGGCAAAGAGTTGGACACGACTGAAACGACTGAGCATGCACATGCAGGTAAACCTTTCTTTAATAAAGTAAGTTAGATTACATTACTTTCTGAAGTCTGAAGTGAAGTGAAGTTGTTCAGTCATGTCCTACTCTTTACAACTCCTTGGACTGTAGCCTACCAGGATCCACTATCCATGGGATCTTCCAGGCTAATCTACAATTTAAAAGAGAATCTATAAAAAATAGACTAAGTTTAAATTATATGTCTTATTTAAGCTTAACTTACAGGAACATATTACTAGTAAGCAACAATGAAGCTTCATTAACAAGATGTGTAACTATTAGCAACTAAAGGCTCAGTATTTTTATGGACTACCTCTAAGAAACATTTAAAAGTCAGATAGTTTCACTACAATCTATGCCAGAATATAGGTAAAGAAGGAACACTTACGACTGCCAAACATGATAAGGCTGCACAAAAAGAAAATTAACTACCCAATCTCATTAATGAATATTATTATAAAAATCTTAACCAAAATATTAGGTAAGCCAAAAAGTTCGTTTGGGTTTTCCCCATAAGCTGGCATGGAAAAACTTCAATGACCTTTTGGTCAGCTCAATATTAACAAATAGGATGCAAAAGCAAATTTAAAAATAACATAGTGATCAAATAAAGTTTATTAAAAATGCAAGGGTGTTTCAATATTATAAGATCCTGATAATAATAATAAAGCTATGGAGAAAACTAGTAAGACCACTGCCCTAGACATTGCAAAGATGACAAAATTCAAATTGTAATAGTATTTAAGAAAACTGACACCACTCTAATGGCATTAATGATAAATTAATAATAATTAGATGTAAACAAAAGAGCCCAAAATGCAGTACTTGGGTGGAACCTCAAAAATGACAGAATGATCTCTGTTCATTTCCAAGGCAAACCATTCAATATCACAGTAATCCAAGTCATACTCTCACCAGTAATGCTGAAGAAGCCGAAGCTGAATGGTTCTATGAATACCTATAAGACCTTCTAAGACTAAAACCCAAAAAAGACATCCTCTTAATTAAAGGAGACTGGAATGCAAAAGTAGGAAGTCAAGAGATACCTGTATAACAGGCAAGTTTGGCCTTAGAGTACAAAATGAAGCAGGTCAAAGGCTAACACAGTTCTGCCAGGAGAATAAACCGATCACAGCAAACACCCTCCTCCAACAACACAAGAGAAGACTCTACACATGGACATCACCAGATGGTCAATACCAAAATCAGACTGATTATATTCTTTGCAGTCAAAAGATGGAGAAGCTCTAGAGTCAGCAAAAACAAGACTAGAAGTTTACTGTGGCTCAGATCATGAACTGCTTACTGCCAAATTCAGACTTAAACTGAAGAAAGTAGGGAAAACCACTAGACCATTTAGGTATGACCTAAATATATAGTGGAAGTGACAAGTAGATTCAAGGGATTAGATCTGATAGAGTGCCTGAAGAACTATGGGAGAAGGTTCCTGATATTGTACAGGAGGCAGTGGTCAAGACCATCCCCAAGGAAAAGATATGCAAAAAGGCAAAATGTTTGTCTGAGGAGGCCTTACAAATAGCTGAGAAAAGAAGAGAAGCTAAAGGCAAAGGAGAAAAGGAGTGATACATCCATTTAAATGCAGCGTTCCAAAGAATAGCAAGGAGAGGTAAGAAAGCCTTCCTCAGTGATCAATGCAAAGAAATAGAGGAAAACAATAGAATGGGAAAGACTAGAGATCTCTTCAAGAAAATGAAGCTACCAAGGGAACATTTCATGCAAAGATGGGCTCAATAAAGGACAGAAATGGTATGGACCTAACAGAAGCAGAAGATATTAAGAAGAGGTGGCAAGAATATACCGAAGAACTATACAAAAAAATTGTCATTACCCAGATAATGATGATGGTGTGATCATTCACCTAGACCCAGACATCCTGGAATGTGAAGTCAAATGGGCCTTAGGAAGCTCACTATGAACAAAGCTAGTGGAGGTGATGAAATTCCAGTTGAGCTATTTATTTCAAATCCTAAAAGATGATGCTGTTAAAGTGCTGCACTCAATATACCAGCAAATCTGTAAAACTCAGCAGTGGCCACAAGACTGGAAAAGGTCAGTTTTCATTCCAAACCCAAAGAAAGGCCATGCCAAAGAATGTTTAAACTATTGCACAATTGCACTCATCTCACATGCTAGCAAAGTAATGCTCAAAATTCTCCAAGCCAGACTTTAACAATACGTGAACCATGAACTTCCAGATGTTCAAGCTGGATTTAGAAAAGGCAGAGGAACCAGAGATCAAATTGCCAACATCTGCTGGATCACTGAAAAAGCAAGAGTTTCAGAAAAACATCTATTTCTGCTTTATTGACTACCTCAAAGCCTTTAACTGTGTGGATCACAACAAACTGTGAATAATTCTTAAAAATATCACCTTACCTGCCTCCTGAGAAATCTGTATGTGGGTCAAGAAGCAACATTTAGAACTGGACATGGAACAACAGACTGGTTTCAAATCAGGAAACGAGTACGTCAAGGGTGTATATTGTCACCCTGCTTATTTACCTCACATGCAGAGTACATCATGAGAAATGCTGGGCTGGATGAAGCACAAGCTAGAATCAAGACTGCCGGGAGAAATATCAATAACCTCAGATACACAGATGACACCACCATTATGGCAGAAAGCGAAGAAGAACTAAAGAGCCTCGTGATGAAAGTGAAAGAGGACAGTGAAAAAGTTGGCTTAAAACTCAACATTCAGAAAACTAAGATCATGGCATCTGGTCCCATCACTTCATGGTAATAGACAGGTAACAGTGGAAACAGTGAGAAACTTTATTTTTTTGGGCTCCAGAATCACTGCAGATGGTGATTGCAGCCATGAAATTAGACACTTGCTCCTGGGAAGAAAAGCTATGACCAACCTAGACAGCATATTAAAAAGCAGAAACATTATTTTACCAAAAAGGTCCATCTAGTCAAAGCCATGTTTTTCCAGTAGTCATGTATGGATATTAGAGTTGGACTATAAAGAAAGCTGAGCGCTGAAGAATTGATGCTTTTGAACTCTGGTGTTAGAGAAGACTCTTGAGAGTCCCTTGGACTGCAAGGAGATCCAACCAGTCAATCCTAAAGGAAATCAGTCCTGAATATTCATTGGAAGGGCTGATGCTGAAACTCCAATACTTTGGTCACCTGATGTGAAGAACCAACTCACTGGAAAAGACCCTGATGCTGGGAAAGATTGAAGGCAGGAGGAGAAGGGGACGACAGAGGATGAGATGACTGGATGGCATCACTGACTTGATGGACATGAGTTTGAGTAAGCTCTGGGAGCTGATGATGGACAGAGAAGTCTGAGGTTTTGCAGTCCATGGGGTTGCAAAGAGTCAGATTTGGCTCAGCAACTGAACTGACTGACTGAGATGATACCACTCTAATGGCTGAAAATGAGGAGGAACAAAGAGCCTCTCGATGAAGAGTTTGAGAGGAGAGTGAAAAAGCTGGCTTAAAACTCAATATTCAAAGAACTAAGATCATGGCACCCAGTCCCATCACTTCACGGCTAATGATGGCGAAAAGTGGAAACACTGGCAGATTTTATTTCCTTGGGCTCTAAAATCACTGTGGACGGTTACCACAGCCCTGAAATTGAAAGACACTTGCTCCCTCGAAGAAAAGCTATGACAAATCCAGACAGTGTACTAAAAAGAAGAGACATCACTTTGCCAACAAAGGTTTGTACAGTCAAAGCTATAGTTTTTCCAGTAGTCTTGTACGGATGTGAGAGTTGGACCATAAAGAAGGCTGAGTGCTGTGAAGAACTGATACTTTTGAACTGTGGTGCTGGGGAAGGCTCTTGAGAGTCCCTGAGACAGTAAGGAGATCAAATCAGTCAATCCTAAAGGAAATCAATTCTGAATATTCATTAGGACTGATGCTGAAGCTGAAAGCTCCAATATTTTGTTGACTTGACATGTAGAGTCAACTCATTGGAAAAGACCTTGAGGTGAGAAAGATTGAAGGTAGAAGGAGAAAGGGGCAACAGAGGGTGAGATGGTTGAGTGGCATCACTGACTCAATGCACATGAGTTGAGCAAACTGTGGGAGATAGTGAAAGACAAGGAAGGCTGGTGTGCTACAGTCCATGGGTTGCACAGAGTCAGACATGACTTAGCCACCAAACAAGAAGAAAACAGAAATAAGTATAACTTAGAATGATTTCTCCCTTACCAAAAAAAAAATCATTATAAAAAATTCTGCTAAAAATGTAATAGATATAAGGTACAAGAACATAAGCTACTAGTGTAAGGGGAGCAATTACTTTTGAGAGGCATGAAGAACTGACATTAAGAATTTTATGCTTTTATAGTTTCTAAGTATATGCTTTATACATTGCAAACAATTACAATTTTATAGTTGCACCAATGTCAAGTTATTAAAGAGATGTTAGAAATCATCTCTGGTCTGATTAAACCTGCTGCAACCTGTTAATCAAAGTATTCATGTTATATGAAAATGATTCCAGTAGGTATATTTCTAGCAAATATAAAAATATGTGAAGACAGTCTACAGAATGGGAAAACATTTGCAAACCATATATCTGATAAGGAGTTAACCTCCAAAATACATAAAGAACCCAAACAACTCAACAGCAAAAAAATCCAATTAAAAAAATGACCAAAAACTGGAATAGACATTTTTCCAAGGAAGACAGATGAAAGACCAACAGAAACATGAAAATTGTTCAACATTATTGGTCACTGGGGAAATCCAGATTAAAACCAAAATAAGATGTCACCTGATGCCTGTCAGAATGGCCATCATCAACAACACGAGAGATATGAAGTGCTGCTATGAGTGTGGAGAAAAGGAAACGATTGTGCATTATTGGCAGGACTGTAAATTGATATAGTCACTACAGAAAACAAGATGAAGAACTCTCGAAAAATTAAATATAGAACTACATATCGCCAGCAAGTCTACTCTCAGGAATAGATGCTCAGGAAATGGAAACACTAACTTCATAAAAATCTGTAGCCCAATGTTCACAGCAGTGTTATTTACAATAGCCAGAACATGGAAGCAACCTAAGTGGCCACTGATGGATAAATGGATAAAAAAGTTGTGATACACACACACAAAAACACACAACGCAGGATTATTCAGCCATAAAAAATGAGGAAATCCTACCATTTGGGACAATGCAGATGGACCCTGAAGGCATTATACCAAGAAAAATAAGTCAGAGAAAGACAAATACAACATGATCGCACTTATATGTGGAATCTTAAAAAAAAAAAAAAAAAAAACACCACCAAACTCACAGAAAAAGAGATCAGGCATGCAGTTACCAGAGGTGGAGGGTGAGGGGAGGAAGAAATGGAGGAAAGGTAATTAAAGGTAGAAATTTCCAATTATAAGATAAGCATAATGCATACAATGTACAACAAGGTGACTAAACACTGCTGTACGATCTATAAAACTGTTAAGGAGAATAAATCCTGAGTTCTCATCACAAGGAGAAAATTGTTCTTTTTTTCTTTTTATTCTTCTTTCATTTCTTTTTATCTATACAAGTTGATGGATGTTAGCTGAACCATAATACATGTAAATCAAACCACCATGAAAAAAATAGTGTCAGTGTGTATCATATCTTACAGACAATCCTATGAACAGTCACAATAAAATGCATTTATGAACAGACCCAGTGGTTTTTTTCTTTTAATTGATAAAGACTCATTTGGAAAACCATTCTTTTCAGAGTCTGCAAATGGCTTTTTCTGTCAAAGTGCTTGCAATGCCTCCTTCTTCACCTGCTGGGTTGAGGGAGGTGAGCATGGCGACTTTGAAAGCAAGGACTGAGGGTAATGGAATCACAAAATAGAAGGACCTTGAAACCTCACTTGCAGGAGAGTCCCTCACTAATCACTACCCACTTTTGGACTTTCTGTGACTGAGAACTAAACTTCTTCCATGTTTTAGCCATTACCCATTTCTGGGTTGGTTGACCACAGCAACTAGAATTAACTAATAATAATTAGTGAAGCTAAGAGTTGATTACCTGAGGTACTTACGTACAAAAAAACTTAAAATTTAATATGTGCTATGACAAAACAATAAAGGTTATAGGAAAGTTATGGGAAGGAGCAATGAATTTTGCCCAGAAAGGGTTCTGAAACTAAGTAATAGGCGGATTAGGTTTGAAGAATGAACAGATAAGAATCTGTCAGGGAGACAAGTTGAAGGGAAGGGGCAATGCCTGGTACAGGGGATGGTACGAGCCAAGGCCTGGATGCACAGAATGTTCTTGTAACTGTGCCTACAAGGGCAGTGATGACCAGGAACCTGTGGGGCCTGACTGTGACACATCAGGAGAACAAACATTATCTTGTGTGCAGGGAGCACTATTCTACGTTCCAGGTGACATGGGGTACAAAGGGTTAGATTAGGAAGACAGGAAGATTGAGTAATAGGTAGTGATTGTACACATGGTGAAAAAGAGGCTGCACTGCCAAATATTTCTGAGGTTAAAAACTAACCCGATTAAATGTAGCAGGTGAGGGCGGGGAGGGGAGAAGGAGGAACAAGAAAGAGCAAAGAGGAGTCAGCTTCTATCTTAGCAGAAAAAAAAATTCTATAAAGTACTAAGAAAAGTAACTATTCTGAAGTTGGAAAGCAAGTACAGTTTGTGGGGGAGAGAAGACCAGAATTAGTTCAGCTTTACAGTTGAATCTGAAATACCCTTTCAAATCCCTCAGACAGGTCTCAGGAGAGACGAGTCTGGCCTGAAATGTGTTTACTTTAGGGACGGGTCAGCCTTTGGAAGTGAGAGCATGAGAGAGCCCTGAATTTACCTAATGGAAAGGTCCCTAAGTCACCCTAGCAGGAAGCTACTCCATTTTTTAACATTTAAATTTGATTTATTAACAAAGGTCCTCAATTAATTCAAATAAACAATTTTAGAAAGCTAGATTGAGTGAAGTCTTTTCCTCTGCTTATCAAGCAACCTGTTGTCTCTTCCCAGAGAAACGAATGTCAGCACATCTTCTGTATCCTTCCTGAGATATCTTCACCAGACAAGCAAATGTGATAAAATCTCCCTTCTCCCGCTTTTGTAACACATGGAATGATGCTAAAGTTGAAGCTCCAGTACTTTGGCCACCTCATGCGAAGAGTTGACTCATTGGAAAAGACCCTGATGCTGGGAGGGATTGGGGGCAGGAGGAGAAGGGGACGACCGAGGATGAGATGGCTGGATGGCATCACGGACTCAATGGACGTGAGTCTGAGTGAACTCCGAGAGCTGGTGATGGACAGGGAGGCCTGGCGTGCTGCGATTCATGGGGTTGCAAAGAGTTGGACACGACTGAGAGACTGAACTGAACTGAGACAGATCCCCATCCTGCCTTCCCCAGCTCAAGGACATAGACTTACCTTAGTGTGGCACCTTCAGTCTTAATTATATCTCCATCTTTCACATAAACATACTGTTGCTCTCCATTGCCTATAATTTCTTTTCTCTCAGGATTCCGTGGGAGTTTTTTAACGCAATAGGTAGTGTCTAGTCACAAAACATGTAAAATATATGAAGTCATATTTTAAGTGATACTTCAGCCTTTTACAAGATCAACTTCCATAGAGCCACAACACTTGAGTAAATTAACAGTATGAAGCAACAGAAATTGGGATGAATTACAGCAACATACCTCTGAGATGGTAACTATTTTTTCCCACCTTAACAAAGAGATTTTTATTCTATCATACCATTTTATATCTACATAAAAGCCTTTGTGTTTTTCTAGTCACTCTTATTTTTATACAAAATTTGGAAATAGCACTTCACAGTCTCAGCTAGCTTTGAGATCAAGATGGGTACTGAATACTGTAAAGCACCAGGAACTCTACTCAAAGCCCTGTAATAATCTATATGGGAAAAGAATCTGAAAAAGAATAGATATATGTGTGTGTGTGTATATATATATATTTATGTCTGTCTATCTATAAGATCCCCTATCTATCTATAAGATCCCCTGGAGAAGGAAATGGCAACCCACTCCAGTATTCTTGCCTGAAGAATCCCATCGACAGTGGAGCCGGGGAGGTGGGGGGAGGGGGGCTGAAGTCCATTGGGTTACAAAGAGTGGGACACGAATGTATGCATAAGTGAATTACTCTGTTGTACACCTGAGACTAACACAACATTGTAAATCAACTATACTCTGATATAAAATAAAAATTTAAAAGAAAATGGGTGTTTTAGGAGCAGTAGTACAGAACCCAGGAACTTTTTTCTATCTAAGTGCCTGCTGCTGCTGCTTAGTCACTTCAGTCGTGTCCGACTCTGTGCGACCCCATAGACGGCAGCCCACCAGGCTCCTCTGTCCACAGGATTCTCTAGGCAAGAATACTGGAGTGGGTTGCTGTTTCTTTCTCTAATTTAAGTGCCTAACAAAGTAAAAGAAATATGGCATCATGGCAGAACTTAATAATAAAAGGATGAGAGCATAAGGTTCCTTCTGTGAATGCTGAAAGGAAGCCCCAAACCCAGGGCTGAGATATGAAAACATTAAAATCAATGTAAACCATAGTACCCTCCCTGACACAAAGACAATCAATTACTTAACCAATCAACACCTGAGTGGGCAATCATATAACCAGTATATCACGTATAGTGAATACAAGCACCATGATCCCAAAGTGCTTAAAAACTGTCATAGCTGGAGAAATAAAACACAAACAGGCAATAATTAGAGGACTACACTCAGGCCTATTTCATGGATATACTAAATGGACAATGTAGCTAATAAAAGCAACAAGTGTTTAGAGAAAAGAGCGACAGTTAGGAAGGGGTTTATAGACACGATAGAACTTGAGGTGTGACTTACAGGATGAGTAGGATGGGAAAAGGTTCAGAGAAAGACTTGTGGGGAATGATGCTAGTAAAGGCATAGAAACAAGAATGAGCTCTGTGCATGTGCCAAACATGACGCTGCCTACTTGTCCAAAGCAAAACACTGGCTGGGAAATGTGGAGGGAAAGTGGGGTAAGTAAGATGAGCTCAGATCATGGAGAGCCTTAAAGTGCCCTTCACAGAACAGAAGGATTTAAACTTCACTGATGTGGCTACTGTACACTTTTTAGTAAGAAAATGAAACAGTGTTAACAAGTAGATAAATATGATGGCTGTAGGTGGGGAGACTGCAGGGGAAGAGATCAGAAAGACGGCGGGGAGGTAGGGTGACTGCAATAAATCCGCTGAAAGTGAGCATTAGGGCTAGGGTGGCATCAGTGGAAATAGGGAAGAAGAAAACATTCCGAGGAAAACTGACAAAGGATAGAAATCTGGCCGGTAGGGAGGAGACAGAAATACTGCAAATATAATAAAAAGAAAATAAAACAACAAGAACTAGACCTTCCCTCTTCTCAGCTCCAAACTCCATTATTTTGCATTGTAAGAGGCAGAGGCAAAAATAGTATGTCATGCTGGGAACTGACATTACACAATAAGGCTATCTTCATTCTAGAGTGAGATAGTGAGGCTTTTTTGTTTTTATTTTGTAATCTACACAATTTTGCCTTTCAGTGAAGCAGTGGAGATATTTTATCTCTAGTTATGAGATCTTTGGCAGACGACTCTTCCAAAAAACTCACAACTATCTCAAAATTACAAAACAAACGTCATATGATAAAATAAGTCTGTATCATAACATGCAAATTTGAAAACACATATCCTATTCACAACAGCAATCTATACAGGCCAGATGAAGACAGGCATGCTGAAAGTAATCATATTATTACTGAGATGGAATTCACATACTATAAACTCGACCCATTTGAAATGTGCAACTCACTATTGCTGTTAGGTTTGTTGTTTTTTTTTTAAGTATATTCAAAGAACTTTTCACCATAAGCACTATAAAATTTTAGAACGTTTTCAAATTCTCCTACTCAATGGTATTTGCTCCTTATTCTTTCCTTCTCCCTGCTCTTGGCAACAACTTATCTACTTTCTGTCTCCATCATATAATTATTTAAACAGGAGGAAACCCCCAGTCATTTGTTAAGGTTTATGGATTTTAACAACATTGTTGATGCTAATTAT
This sequence comes from Aepyceros melampus, assembly GCA_006408695.1. NCBI lineage: Eukaryota > Metazoa > Chordata > Mammalia > Artiodactyla > Bovidae > Aepyceros > Aepyceros melampus. The sequence goes on along the minus strand of SJXQ01006378.1, from coordinate 100,801 downwards.
TTAAGCTGATACAAACATGTGATATTGCTCATGTATATATTTTCTAATAAAAACACATACTAATTGAAAAGCAGGAAGCAACTGTTTGACTCCTAAGACTTGGATGTTAAACACATGGCAAAGGCCCAACTTCAGCTGCAAAATAATAATTATCAGTTAACAAAATATACCTTATAAGATTTACCCCAAACCAAACCAAAACACTTAGACAGCCTGAGGCCATCTAGTTCTCGTGTCTGGTAAAATTCTGGTTCCCTGTAAGCCACTAGGAGTTCCCAAATCACATACTGATTGTATTTTACATTTTGTAAGCAGTTTGCTTAAGAGGCAGTCTTTCCTGGTGGCTCAGATGGTAAAGAATCTGCCAAGAATGCGAGAGACTCAGGTTTGATCCCCGGGTTGGGAAGATCTCCTGGGGTAGGGCATGGCAACCCACTCCAATTTTCTTGCCTGGTGAATTCCCATGGACAGAGGAGCCTGGTGGGCTACAGACCATGGCGTTATAAAGAGTAGGACATGACTGAACAATTAACTTATCTTCCCACAAAAATCTTATAAATGGCATTCATAATTTTGGTGTGATCTGTTAGAAATATAGGTGGCTAGCACTGTAAAGTAGTTGAAAAATTTCTGCCATGCTAACAGCTAAACAAAATTATAAAAAAATTTAAACTAATAATTAAAATATGGAACAAAAAAAGTGAAATGGAACAAAAATGATAGTGAATAACAATTGAGAGAATACAGAAATATATGGAACTTTGGGGAGGAGACCCTGAAAGTTACCTCTGAACAATTTTAGTGCTGAGCAACTCAAGGTCTGCATGTAGCCGGTCTAGTTTCCACAGAGTTCAGAATGAAACACTAGCCACATCTCAAATAAGCACTAAAGTTTTTGTGGCTATAAAGCTGTGTCAAATTTCTCCTTTTAAATCAATATAATAGTCAATTTATTAAATAAATATTATTCTGTAGGGAACTCAAACCTATTTTCATGTTTAATTTGAAGAAAGTGGGTCAGATGGCCATTAATAGGTGAATGGATACACACAGATGGTGTATATTCCTACCAGGAGTTATTATTTGGCAATAAGAAAGGGACAAACTGCTGATGCATGAAACACAGGTGAATCTCAGAAACAAGATGTGGTGTAAGAGAAGCCAAAGAGTGGTTCTGTATTCTTCCATTATAGGAAACTTCAAAACACACACAAAACTAACCTATGGCAAAACGAAGCCAACGTGTGGCTGTTGAGGGTGGAGGGGGAGTCACTGCAAAGGGCCACTGGCAGATCTTTTTGGGGTGCTGGGAGAATTATCTTGATTGGCGTGGTCACATTAATGTTTGCGAAACTATGCACTTCACATGGGTACATTTTATGTATGTGAATTCAAGCTCAATAAAGCTGATTCGTGAAGGAGAAAAAGGGGGCCATTAAGTATTTTAATTCATCACCCTGACCCTCACGTTAAAAGAACTGACCAGAGGTAATTAAGGGTCCTCAGTATAGTTTTTTAATCTGCAAAATTTAACAATAGATAAGAAAAAGAAAGGTGAGGACAGGTCAGACTAAGAAAGAATAATTTCCTGCAGTGGACAGTCCCCTTGGATTGGAAGAAAGGAAGTGAGAAGGTAAGACAGGTTAGACAGGTTTTCACAGTTGGCATCCTGGTGATATTGGTGCTGGGCCTGAGAATATCTTGGTGTCCCAATTAGTCTCAAGGCCTAAAAAGATAGTAATACAAATAATACTAGTTGAATGCTATGTGCATCCCTTGTGTGAATGAACTTTCTCAACTTGTCTTTCCAGTGCCTTGGACAGGTCAAGCACAGTCCTGTTCCAGTATCTCTGGCCCTGCAATGCCCTCAGCCAGGTAAACCCTGCTCTCAGACACTGTACGGCTCACTGTCTTTCCTTCCACCCTGGATATCTCTGCCACCACGCTCCTCTGCTTTACCCTTTCTCCCCTTGCGTTCGTGTCGTCGCTTTACTTTTCTTTGTAGTACCCGTCACCATCTGATCTACAACCCATTTACCATTTACCTTCCCTGTGAGAATAAAGCTCCATGTTTTGTTCAGGCTAGGTTCCTTGTGTCAAGAATAGTACCTGCATATAGCAGTCCCTCCAGTGTTTGGAAAAGGAATGGATGGGTGGATGAAACTGTGTGTGATGGGCTGAGGGAATGAGAAAGATGGTAAAGTGTCAGTACTTAAGAGGTTTCAAGGACAGAGGATTACCAATATGACACCCCCCCCCAGTAGTTCAGTTTATCACGGTGATTGCCTCATACTCTGGAAGACATATGATAAGAACACCCCCACCTCACAGTACTCAGGCCACGTGATCGGCACAGTGCCGGGCTCACAGTAAACATTCAACAGTAGCTGCTTAGTATTTAGTCTGAAATAGTAAGTGTCACACACTAAATTAAAACTGACCTTTGTTACTGGGCAACAGGGAAAAATACCAGGTAAGAGATCAGAGGTAGAAAATAGAGACTTTTCTTTACTTCTTTGTTAAAACTGGGGCTAGTTTTCAAGTTACAGTAGTTCCTGAAAGTACCATTTAATTATGGGGTATTCAGTAAATGGTTTACTAGCTTACTCTGTTAACTGAATTAAATGGTCCTGAAAACACAGTTTTCTTCAATGAGCTTAATGAAAATTTTCTGTTTACCATTATTGATGCTTTTACAAATATCTTCTATGCCTCCAGTATGATCACGGTGCCAATGGGTCACTATGATTTCCTGGATGGCTGTGTTAAATTCCGTCAGAGCCTGCTTTAAACAGCTGATATATTCTGGGATTGATGGTTCTCCAGTGTCGATGAGGATCCTCCTGAAAATTAAATGGAAGATAATCACACAATCAGAACACATAGTATCAATATATTTCTCACACAGATAATTTACAGTACTTGTAAGAAACTGCATAAATTGCTTTGGTTCTAAAGTGCTTGAAAACCAGATGCACATAAGCTTAACTATAATCATCTCACCTTAAGATTCTTTGAAAAAACTTAAAAGCTAAATGTGAGTCTCAACAAGGAATAATAGCCATGATATTGAACACTTACATAGCATGTAAAAGAAAAAAAAGAAATAAGGTACAGTTCCAAGGATCTTACATGTTTTTCCACTGTATTCCTTGTAACAAACTCTGAAGGTAGGCTTTTCATTATTATACCCAGAAATTAAGTAACTGGCCCAGGGTTACTTTGCAAAGAAATGGCAGAACCAACATTCAAGCCCAGGTGTTCTGATGTCAGAATACGCATTTTTAATCACTCTGCTCTCGAGAGTTTTTACAGCATCCTCAAATGTCTGAGCAATAGGGAAGAAGCTGATTCAGTGGTTTCCCTAAGGAAATCTATTCTTCTGCACTATATACAAAATGAAGTACTGGGGTTTCCCTATGTGAAAGTGAGGGCAGCAGGGGAGCAAGGGGTGGGGGTGGGGGAAATGTTTGAGCTGTTTCCTTTTTTTTACTCAGACAACTTATTTTTTCTGCTTTGTGGTTCTGAACCGTCCTTCTGCTTTGTTTGCCCTTCCTCCCTGTTTTATCAACCTGAATATTCACTGGAAGGACTGACGCTGAAGCTCCAATACTTTGGCACCTGACGCAATTGGAAGATAATCACACAATCAGAACACATAGTATCAATATATTTCTCACACAGATAATTTACAGTACTTGTAAGAAACTGCATAAATTGCTTTGGTTCTAAAGTGCTTGAAAACCAGATGCACATAAGCTTAACTATAATCATCTCACCTTAAGATTCTTTGAAAAAACTTAAAAGCTAAATGTGAGTCTCAACAAGGAATAATAGCCATGATATTGAACACTTACATAGCATGTAAAAGAAAAAAAAAGAAATAAGGTACAGTTCCAAGGATCTTACATGTTTTTCCACTGTATTCCTTGTAACAAACTCTGAAGGTAGGCTTTTCATTATTATACCCAGAAATTAAGTAACTGGCCCAGGGTTACTTTGCAAAGAAATGGCAGAACCAACATTCAAGCCCAGGTGTTCTGATGTCAGAATACGCATTTTTAATCACTCTGCTCTCGAGAGTTTTTACAGCATCCTCAAATGTCTGAGCAATAGGGAAGAAGCTGATTCAGTGGTTTCCCTAAGGAAATCTATTCTTCTGCACTATATACAAAATGAAGTACTGGGGTTTCCCTATGTGAAAGTGAGGGCAGCAGGGGAGCAAGGGGTGGGGGTGGGGGAAATGTTTGAGCTGTTTCCTTTTTTTTACTCAGACAACTTATTTTTTCTGCTTTGTGGTTCTGAACCGTCCTTCTGCTTTGTTTGCCCTTCCTCCCTGTTTTATCAACCTGAATATTCACTGGAAGGACTGACGCTGAAGCTCCAATACTTTGGCACCTGACGCAAAGAGCAGACTCAATGGAAAAGACCCTGATGCTGGGAAAGACTGAGGGCAGGAGAAGGAGGCAACAGATGATGAGATGGCTGGATGGCATCATCGACTCAACGGACATGAGTTAGAGCAAACTATGGGAAGATGGTGAAGGAGAGGGAAGGCTGGCATGTTGTAGTCAACAGGGTTACAGTCAGACACGACTGAGCGACAGAACAGCACTGTTTCATGGGGGCAACAGTCTTTCTGAAGTTTCTTTGAGAAATAATGGCGACATTTTCCTCCTCCAGAACCAATTCATCAACTTCTTAAATTCATACTGTTTCACAAGAATCCCTCCCAAGTTGAGGCTGGGGGAGACAGGATTCATCTTGATAAAATGTCTGTTATTCATTTGTGCATTAATTCCTCAATAGCTGTTTATTAATGATCTACTATGTGCTATGCTTCTCTTTTTTGTTGTTTTTCACATTTTTAACATCAAAAATGTGCTATGCTTGTCTCACAAGGTAAAAACCCATCTTGCCCTGGAAAAACAACCTGAGTTTATATGTTAATGATATCTCTTCTGTGATTTCTGATGTTGACTGAATTGCCACACTGGAAACTTGTCCTGACAGTGATAACTGGATTAAAACCTTTAATCATACTATCCTAGACTTACTCTTTGGAGAAGGCAATGGTAACCCACTCCAGTACTCTTGCCTGGAAAATCCCATGGACAGAGGAGCCTGGTAGGCTGCAGTCCATGGGGTCTTTAGGAGTCGGACACGACTGAGTGACTTCACTTTCACTTTTCACTTTTGTGCATTGGAGAAGGAAATGGCAACCCACTCCAGTGTTCTTGCCTGGAGAATCTCAGAGACGGGGGAGCCTGGTGGGCTGCCATCTCTGGGGTTGCAGAGAGTCAGACATGACTGAAGCAACTTAGCAGCAGCAGGAGACTTAACTCTTCACTGGTCGCATCAAATATTAAATTATATATTCATTTTGGGAGCTATCTGATGATTTATGGTATCTACAAGTCTCTAAGCCAAGAGAAAACAAAGCTATTGTTACGGGTGTATTTTTTCTGCCAAGTTCATAGGACACCCTTAATACACTACGTGAAACATTGCAGGCACTAAGGCACTTTTCTACTATGAATGAATGAAAGCTTTCTTTTTTCTCTTTTAATCAAATCCCATTTAAAACAGTAAGAAATACTATGTCTCCAGAAATTAAAAAAAATACCAGAAGTGTTTTTATTAAAGCACAACTTAATCAAGACTAAGTTGTATTATACTTTTCAAACAGGACCTCATTTTATTAAGCATCCTGCAAGGAAAAAATGAAGTTTCACTTTTCATCTACATTTAACAGTGTCTCTTGAAATGTCACTTTGAAGTTCCTCCCACCAAGGATTAGGGCCTGTTTCCTCATCCTTTGAGTATGGATGTACACTGGGTTTTCCTATGGCCAATGGACTGACATGAAAGAGGCCTTCGCCTCTAGGTCTTTACATACTTCCTCTCATTCCACGGGAACCCTGCAATCAGTCCGTGAATACGTCAGGCTAGCCTGCTGCAGGATAAGCGACCAAAACACAAAAATAAAAACCACACACTGCTACTTTGGCTGTGTGGGGAAGAATGGATTGAACAGGGACAAAAGTAAATGCAGACAGGCCAGTGAGAAACTATTTCAAAAGCCTAAGCAAGAGTTGTACTGGCTTGGACAGGTTAACAGCAGTGGAAATGTTGAGATCTTTATAATGGCTTGGATATGTGTGTGCAGGACGTAAAGAAAAGTGGACAAGGAGAGTACTTGAATACTTACCTTGATTATATATGAGGACGGTTCTGTTTACCAAGATTCAGACAACTGGAAGACAGGTAGTTTCGAGTGGCTTTGAGGTGTCCAATTAGAGAGATAAAAAAGCAGTTGGCTACCTTTGTCTGAAGATGAAACCTGGATTTGTCTACAATGGAGCTATAAATTCGAGTTATTAATGAATACAACAGGTAAAGCCCAGGGAGTAGTCAAAACCCCCTGGGTAGAGAGTACAACAATGAGAACAGAAGAAAAGAGTAAGACTGTCTCCTGAGGAACTCAATAGCTTAAAATATCTGGTAAAGAGGATGATTCTATAAAGGAGGTTGCTAGAGAGTAGAATAGCTAGAAAGGTGAGAGCAAACCAGGAGAAGGCCATGTCAATAAATCAGGGAGTGGTCCACAGCGTCAAAAGATACTGAAGTTCAAATAAGATGGGAATGGTAAAATGGCACTGGGTTTAGTGATACAGGAGCCACCAGTGATCTTAGTGAATAGATAGATCTCACTTATCAGAATCACCTGGACCCAATTACTATTCATTTCTAGCCACCTAACATCTACTAGATCTGCCTTTTGAGAAACCTATATGCAGGTCAGGAAGCAACAGTTAGAACTGGACATGGAACAACAGGAAAAGGAGTTCGGCAAGGCTGTATATTGTCACCCTGCTTATTTAACTTCTATGCAGAGTACATCATGAGAAATGCTGGGCTGGAAGAAGCACAAGCTGGAATCAAGATTGCTGGGAGAAATATCAATAACCTCAGATATGCAGATGACACCACCCTTATGGCAAAAGTGAAGAGGAACTAAAAAGCCTCTTGATGAAAGTGAAAATGTTGGCTTAAAGCTTAACATTCAGAAAACAAAGATCATCTGGTCCATCACTTCATGGGAAATAGATGGGGAAACAGTGTCAGACTTTATTTTTGGAGGCTCCAAAATTACTGCTAATGGTGACTACAGCCATGAAATTAAAAGATGCTTACTCCTTGGAAGGAAGGTTATGACCAACCTAGATAGCACATTGAAAAGCAGAGACATTACTTTGCCAACAAAGGTCCATCTAGTCAAGGCTATGGTTTTTCCAGTAGTCATGTATGGATGTGAGAGTTGGACTGTGAAGAAAGCTGAGTGCCAAAGAATTGATGTTTTTGAACTGTGGTGTTGGAAAAGACTCTTCAGAGTCCCTTGGACTGCAAGGAGATGCAACCAGTCCATCCTAAAGGAGATCAGCCCTGGGATTTCTTTGGAAGGACTGATGCTAAAGCTGAAACTCCAGTACTTTGGCCACCTCACGCGAAGAGTCGACTCATTGGAAAAGACTCTGATGGTGGGAGGGATTGGGCAGGAGGAGAAGGGGACTAAAGAAGACGAGATGGCTGGATGGCATCACCGACTCGATGGACATGAGTTTGAGTGAACTCCGGGAGTTGGTGATTGACAGGGAGGCCTGGCGTGCTGAGATTCATGGGGTCGCAAAGAGTCGGACACAACTGAGCGACTGAACTAACATCTACTTTATACAGCAGAGCAGCAGCACCTGCACATTAACTTATCAAAGCTCAGCTGCATGGGCTCAACATCATCTCTCTCGCTATCATTTGTGAGTGATTCCACTGGCCACTCATAGTAGTCTAAGTAGTGTGACATCAAAGACGGTGAATCTGTTCTTCTCTCAATCAGCTTTTGGTTCTTCATGTCTTTTAACACCAGCACTTTGCCACGCCGAGTGTGATTCTAGTGTTTAAAGATACAGTATGGATTTTTCATACAACGTTGTCCCCAACCCCCGCCAACTTCTTCATCTGGTTTTCAAACAGAACCAGCCATCTGTTTCATCGCTGGAGGAAAAACAGGCTGTGCTGAACTTATTGAGAGACGGTACACTGATCTCCTATGTTGTGTTTTCCTGAGAGACTTCCCAGGATAATTTTGACTATATGCAATTTTCATCTTAGGTACTGACTTTAGAACTCATTTAAGATGACACACTGAAAAGTGAAGAGCACACCTATGGACTTCCTGGGATGAGTGAGTCTAAGCCAAACCCGACTCTATGCTAGATATCAGGTATCTTTTTTTCTGCTTAATTTTCTGTTTGCCTAGCCCCCGGAGGCAGGTTAAAGCTCAACTGACTCAACTTTTCGCTTTCTGCTAGATGGTCAATACTTCTTGATTATCCAAGCTGCTGCTTCTAAAACTGACTTACCAGAAAAAGGCAAATACAATGGATACCTCAAATGAAAACCCAGTAAATTATACTTATTGAACTGTTTAGTAATCAACTAATTTTACTAATTGTAACATGTCTGCTGCTGCTGCTAAGTTGCTTCAGTCGTGTCCGACTCTGTGAGACCCCACAGACAGCAGCCCACTAGGCAAGAACACTAGAGTGGGTTGCCATTTCCTTCTCCAATGCATGAAAGTGAAAAGTGAAAGTGAAGTCGCTCAGTCATGTCCGACTACTAGAGACCCCATGGACTGCAGCCCACCAGGCTCCTCCGTCCATGGGATTTTCCACGCAAGAGTATGGAGTAGGGTGCCATTGCCTTCTCCGTAAAATGCCTAGTTCATGGCAAATAGATGGGGAAATAATGGAAACAGTGAGAGACTTTATTTTGGGGGGCTCCAAAATCACTGCAGATGGTGACTGCAGCCATGAAATTAAAAGACACTTGCTCCTTGGAAGAAAAGCTATGACCAACCTAGACAGCACATTAAAAAGCAGAAACATTACTTTGCCAACAAGGTCCGTCTAGTCAAAGCTATGGTTTTTCCAGTAGTCATGTAAGGATGTGAGAGTTGGACCATAAAGAAAGCTGAACACCAAAGAATTGATGCTTTTGAACTGTGGTGTTGGAGAAGACTCTTGAGAGTCCCTTAGACAGCAAGGCGATCAAACCAGTCAATACTAAAGGAAATCGATCCTGAATACTCATTTGAAGGACTGATGCTGAAGCTCCAATACTTTGGTAGTTGGACCATAAAGAAAGCTGAACACCAAAGAATTGATGCTTTTGAACTGTGGTGTTGGAGAAGACTCTTGAGAGTCCCTTAGACAGCAAGGCGATCAAACCAGTCAATACTAAAGGAAATCGATCCTGAATACTCATTTGAAGGACTGATGCTGAAGCTCCAATACTTTGGCTACCTGATGCGAAGAACTGACTCATTGGAAAAGACCCTGACCTTGGGAAAGACTGAAGGCGGGAGGAGAAGGGGACAACAGAGGATGAGATGGTTGGATGGCATCACTAACCGATGGACATGAGTTTGAGCACGCTTCCAGAGTTGGTGATGGACAGGGAAACCTGGCGTGTTGCAGTCCATGGGGTCACAATGAGTCGGCCACGACTGAGTGATTAAATTTAACTGATTAACACGTCCAGACTGAGTAATTAAATTCTGGGCTCAAGGTAAACTATATCTTATTTTCAATTTTTATCTAGAGTAAGGACTACACAAAGATTGTTCAATGCACTTACTGTGCAGGAAGTGACATGTTACCATTCCTCCATCACACCACTAAAACAGAATGCGTCTGAACAAGACAAAAATCTTGGAAATACAGACAGGTTATTCCGTTCGCAGAATAATTTAAAATAGTTAAAAATATTTAAAATAAGGCCACACAACAGTAACAAGAAACAAAGTTAGCTCTTCTTTTCCCAAGCTGGCTAGCTTTTTCCCAGACTCGAGCAATTTGAAGCAAGGAAATCCTGCTTTCCGCTATAGTTAAAAAAAGGCCTCAATACAACCACTCGCCTTTGCGAACGGAAGTCAAACTCAGGGCCAAACACCAGTGAAAGTCAGGTGAGGAAAGTAAACGCGTTCTTGGATTCTTAACTCCAAGCGATCCTAGTGTCTCAACAACTTAAAACAACCTCACTCTGGGTTTCAAAATTAAACAAAGTAAATTTGGTCTCGAAAACAGGAAAAATGTCCGTTTTTCCTTAGCCATTTGTAAGTTAAGACAGCTGACTACCCCAGGTGGAAGTGATTTAGGGGAGGGGTGTCCGAATCGGGGTGGGCTGGGGCAGGACCCCACGGTGCAGGCTGCGGGCGCACAGCCTCTCCACCGCCGCGAGCAGTCCCCGCAGGCCCAGCTCCGTGCGTCCCGAGGGCCGGTAGGTATGATGGCGAGGGTGGAGAAACGTTTACCTGGGGCCGGTCCCCACCAGGTAGGTGTTGGTGCCCTGCAGGGTCATGGGACCCGGGTTACAGCCTAGGACGCGAATCACCCGACTGGACAGCCGTTCTATGCGCTGCAAGGCGGCAGCCATCTCCTCCTCTGCCGCTCGCCGCCGCGGAGCAGGCGAGACGGCCCAAGCGCGGAACCAGCAACAAGGCCGAGGGCGGGGCCGGCGGTCACCTGACGCCGCTAGAGTGGAGTGGGGCGTGGACCCGTAGCTGTGCGGGGGCGGGGACAGAGGCCACGTGGTGTAGCACGAGCGAAGTGGGAGGGCCGGGGAAATCAGCCCTGGTGCCGTGGGCGGGGCCGGAGATCACGTGTGGACGCGCGAGCCCAGCGGGTGGGGGAGTCGCTGAGGTGCGGTGAGGCGGGGCCAGCGGCACGTGACTCTAGCCGAGTTTCGTGGGCGGCACGCGAGGCGGCCTGAGGCAGGACTGGACTCCGGCCCCTGCGTGCTGCCGTCTGTCATAGAGCCTGGTGGTTTTGCGTGAGTTTGTTTTCAGGCAGGCTAGTTTGTTTGACTGCGAAAGACACATTTTAACCCAGAAAGTCTTGTGATGGAGCAAGGGGTAGGCAAGTTTCGTGTTAGTTACGGAGCACGGAATCCCGGGAAGGGTAGCTAGTCGGGTTTTCAGGCGAGGGTGGGGACGGGTGTGTGAGGAGGAACTGTTTTATCTTTTATAACAAATAGCAGTGAAAGTGAAGTCGCTCAGTCGTGTCCGACTCTTTGAGACCCCATGGACTGTAGTCTATCAGGCTCCTCAGTCCATGGAATTTTCCAGGCAAGAGTACTGGAGTGGGTGGTTTATTTAGCACTTACTGCTGTGGAGAAGGCAATGGCAACCCACTGGAAAATCCAAAGGCCTGGACGGAGGAGCCTGGTGGGCTGCAGTCCATGGGGTTGCGAAAGTCGGGCATGACAACGACTTCACTTTCACTTTTCACTTTCCTACATTAGAGAAGGACACGGCAACCCACTCCAGTGTTCTTGCCTGGAGAATCCCAGGGATGGGGAGCCTGGTGGGCTGCTGTCTATGGGGTCGCAAAGAGTCGGACACGACTGAAGCGACTTAGCAGCAGCAACTGTGCTTAGTGCGTTTTACAAACGTTCAGTTCAGTCGCTCAGTCGTGTCTGACTCTTTGCAGCCCCATGAATCGCAGCACGCCAGGCCTCCCTGTCCATTACCAACTCCCGAAGTTCACCCAAACTCATGTCCATTGAGTTGGTGATGCCATCCAGCCATCTTTTCCTCTGCTGTCCACTTCTCCTCCTGCCTCCAATCCCTCCCAGCATCATGGTCTTTTCCAATGAGTCAACTCTTTCCATGAGGTGGCCAAAGTACTGGAGTTTCAGCTTTAGCATCAGTCCTTCCAGTGAACACCCAGGACTGATCTCCTTTAGGATGGGCTGGTTGGATCTCCTTGCAGTCCAAGGGACTCTCAAGAGTCTTCTCCAACACTACAGTTCAAAAGCATCAATTCTTTGGCACTCAGCTTTCTTCACAGTCCAACTCTCACATCCATACATGACTACTGGAAAAACCATAGCCTTGACTACTATCTCATTTAAGTTTCACAATGTGAAGAAGAAGGCAATATTTTTATGTCCATTTTACAGACACAAAACGGAGGTTTTCAGACATGCCCCAACCTTGTACTGACACCCCACGCCCCACCTGCAGCGGGTTCAAGGAGCTCCACTCCCTTTTGTGCCACTTGCAGTACCCCACCAACCCCAAGACTAGGGGAGACGCGAGCGCGTGTGTTCTTGGTGGGAGGTTGTGTCCAAGACATAAAGGACTTCTTTTTCTTTGTAAGGAGTCCTTTTCTAATCTGCTGAGCAGTTAACCATCCCAGTCTTAACTAACCCTCCCCATATTAAAAAAAAAAAAAAACAACCGGTTACTGTTTATCTAAAAGGGAATGCACAGATCTCATGATTAGTTTCATTCCGTTATGGGCAATTGTATATGTTTAAAAGATGTGGAACACGTGTGATATCCTAGCCCATACCTTTTTCAAAAGAAATGATAAATTGATACATTAGATGCTGCTACTGCTGTCACTTCAGTCGTGTCCAACTTTGTGCGACCCCATAGACGGCAGCCCACCAGGCTCCCCTGTCCCTGGGATTCTCCAGGCAAGAGTACTGGAGTGGGTTGCCATTTCCTTCTCCAATGCATGAAAGTGAAAAGTGAAAGTGAAGTCGCTCAGTCGTGTCTGACCCTCAGCGACCCTTTGGACTGCAGCCTTCCAGGCTCCTCC
>SJXQ01006378.1:10942-88100 GCA_006408695.1 Aepyceros melampus | reverse complement strand
ATATATATGTGTAAGTATACTGTATTGGTGTTTTTCCTTCTGACTTACTTCACTCTGTATAATCGGCTCCAGCGTCATCCACCTCATTAGAACTGATTCAAATGTATTCTTTTTAATAGCTGAGTAATACTCCATTGTGTATATGTACCACAGCTTTCTTATCCATTCATCTGCTGATGGACATCTAGGTTGCTTCCATGTCCTGGCTATTATAAACAGTGCCGCAATGAACATTGGGGTACACGTGTCTCTTTCAATTCTGGTTTCCTTGGTGTGTATGCGCAGCAGTGGGATCGCTGGATCATAAGGCATTTCTGTTTGCAATTTTTTGAGGAATCTCCACACTGTTCTCCATAGTGGCTGTACTAATTTGCATTCCCACCAACAGTGTAAGAGGGTTCCCTTTTCTCCACACCATCTCCAGCATTTATTGCCTGTTGACTTTTGGATCGCAGTAGGGCATGCATTTTTAACATCCTTTTTGGCAGGTGTTTCTGGAGAAAGGACTGTTGCTCTGTATGCAGTATTTATATTATAAATCGAAAGTTTAATATTCCAGATTTCTTGAAAACACACCTAGATTTTGTGTGGCAAATTTCTTTCCCTTTGTCTTTAAGATGTACTTTTAATAGCAAAGTGTTTCAAAAACCTTCATTCAAACAATCATGTGAATTATCCCCTTTGCAATGGAAAGGCAAGCAACAAGTCCTTTAAAGACTGTTTGGAATAATCATCAAAATCCCCTATATCAAGTATTTTCAACTCAACAATATTTATTTGTCTGTTATCAGAGCTCTTCCAGCAAGAAGCTGGCTTCCCATTTTAAAACCTCTCCCTTGGAAAGTCAGCAAACCTTTGAGAAGAGAGTGGAACTATTTTCGTGGGCAGCCCAACTTTCTTATTCCTTAACTTTTTTTTTTTTTTTCTCGTGAATTAGAATTTCCCTTGTGCCTTCCATCTCAATTTCATTTAGTTCCTCGCCAGGGTCTTCATTTGGTAGATGAAGAAATGGGCCCAACAAATAATTTAAAAGTGACTTCAGTAGTAGAGGGAGACGTTAGACACTAGCAGCAGAGCAGAACAGAGTGTAGGTGATGAACTTGGTTTAGAGGAGTTTAAGTTGAGTTCATTGTGGGATATCCCCATAAAGAAATCCACAAATAGATGTATGGCTTGAGCTAGGAAGAAAGATAGAGGCTGCAGATTCAAAACCGAGTCTTTGTGAATATCAATGTAACTTGAAGTTTTAAGTTCCCATGAAAGAAGGAAGACCAATGATTTTTACATTCTGTTCAGTTACAGTTACAATAATTGATCAGCTACCTCTAACATGTATTGTTGTTGATGTGTGGGAATGTGTGTAAAAATGAATAGGATAGCTTTATAGAGGCTTATAACTAAAAAGGAGATGTACATGATAATATTTTAAAGCATATTCAGGTGAATCCTATAGAAGTATAGTGAAAGTGATGAGATTGCTAGAAGGAAGGAGAGAAATTAGGATGATCTGAGAAAGCTTAACAGTAGTGGATGTTAGCTGATTCTTAAAGGATTGATATAACTTTTATCAAGTAGCTGGAGGAAGAAGGGCTTTCTGGACAGTAAATAACCTTTAGCAAAGCTTGGAAAAAAAATTGTAATGTTTATTTTGGTAATTGAAACCAACGATCATATGTTCTTGGGGCATAGGGTTTGAGAAGGTATAAAATTTGAAAAATTAGGTAGGTAGGGCTCCATTAATAATATGTTGTAAATTTTTATTAGAATATTTCAAATTCAGGAATCTCTCTCTTTCAAACATGAATTGTCCATTTAGATACGCTGTGAGGCAAATTGTATTTTTTTAAAAATTAATTGATAATATAGTAAAAACTTGTAAACTCAATCAGCCTTAAAAGGATCCATGTAATTCCTTCCCCCAAGGTGACAGTTTAAAAAAAAAGGATGTACTATGGTCACAATGATATAGACTCTTATCACTAGGTTAGAATATCACACATGTGACTAACAGGTGATTTCAGTTTCATTTTGGTTTGGATCTTAAAGGTTTACACACTCCTTAATAATGCTTATTTTCCGTGAAGAAGAAAAAAAAATTCCCAGGATGAAGATTTTCCAGAAGGAACTTTGAATTAAAGAAGTCTTTTTACATATGACAAGTAAGTCTGTATATTATGTGTATTAAATTTGATTGACAAGTGAACATTTGCTAGTTTGTACCTCTTCAGGTATCTTCTTTATTGCAAAGAGAGGAAGAGAGCTATACAGTGGGCAAAGTTTATATATTTTGGCTGGCAGCCAGATAGTCACACAGGTGGGTTGACCTCTGAATGAGAAACTGGATTGAATCGCCTATTAAGTCAGTCAGTGTTCGAATTCTCTAAGTGAAGTGAAATTTTGTTGATTGGCATTATTTCTGATAAGGTGGTATTGAAACAGTGATCAGTTGTAGGGATGAAGATGAACATCCTTCATACAAGTTATCCGACTATGTAGTTATTGAAGGAAGTGCAGGCCCTTTTTTATGAGAGCTGCTATATTTATTAAGTACTTTGCTGTGTAGTTTTCTTTCCAGTTGGCATTATGTTCTGCTTTACTAAATTGGGAATTTAAAAGTTGCCAGATCAGATTAGTTTATTGAGTCTGATATTTGCCAATAATGCAATTTCTAAGTTTCTTAGAAATTATTTTTTCCCATCTTGTAAATCTTGATTCAAATGGCTAGAGTTTTCCTTTTCCATGCCAGGTAAAGTAAGCTATCTTTGTGGGGAGAGTGTTTAAGAATTGTGTACAAGGAGGTCTACCTCGTTTTATTGCACTTCACTTTATTGCACTTCTCAGATATTGTGGTTTTTATAAATTGAACGTTTTGGCAACCTGCACTGGACGTTTGGCGTCCTGGCACTGGAGCCAGTCTACCAGTGCCATTTTCCCAACAGCATTTGATCTCTTTGTGTTACTGTGTTCGATTTTGGTAATTCTCACAGTGCTTCAAAAAAATATTTTTTCATTGTTGTTATGTTTGTCATGGTGATCAGTGATCTTTTACAACTGCAAAAGGATTTTGTCTCACTGAAGGCTGAGATCATGGTTAGAGTTTTTTAGCAATGAAGAATTTTAAAATTTAAGTATATACAGTTTTTAGACATAATTGCACACTTAATAGACTACAGTATAGTTTAAACATAACTTTTATATGCACAGGGAAACAAAAAACTTTGTGTGACTCACTTCATTGTGATATTTGCTATATTGTGGCAGTCTGAAACTGAACTCATAGTGTCTCCAAGGCATGCCTGTACATTAAAATTAGTTTACTCATTAGAGATAACTCACGCAAATACCAACATCTCTAAGCCTCAGTTTATGATCTGTAAAATGGGGCCAATGATAATCTTACAGAAATTTGTGAGAATTAAATAAAGTTTGTAAAACATTTCACACATAGTAAATAGTCAGCATCCATGAGAATACTATCTATTCTTCTACTATGGGCTTCCCTAGTGGCTCAGATGGTAAAGTGTCTGTCTGCAATGCAGGAGACCTGGGTTTGATCCCTGGGTTGGGAAGATCCCCTGGAGAAGGAAATGGCAGCCCACTTCAGTATTCTTGCCTGGAAAATCCCATGGACCCAGAGCCTAGTAGGCTACCATCCGTGGGTTCGCAAAGAATCGACACGACTGAGCGACTTCACTTTCACTCTTTGTTTTCTTCTACTATATATGGAAATATATATTTTTTTTCCTTGATAGAAAGCTTAGGAAATTGGCAGGGTTTTTTTTTAGATGATGTTAAACAGGACTTGGATACACATTAAACACATCCAATATAATCATGTTAAGAAATTCATCAACATTTTGGGGAATTTTGTTCCACATACTCAAAATCTAGTGCATTAGACTTCTGAACTCACTGTTCCTTCTACCTGGCAAGCTTTTTCATATGATAGCAATATGGCTAATTTCTTTACTCAGATGCCATCTTAGTGAGGCCTGCTCTGACCATTCTAATTAAAATTACAAACTGTCATGCACCTGCCTTTACTCCAACTCCTGATTTCCCTTAAAATGCTCTGTTCTTTCTGTAGCACTTATCACCTTCTAATATGATGTCTAATTTTACTTATTTTTATTATTTGATTATCTTTCAGTGCTAGGATGTAAGTTCCACAATGGCAGGGATTTTTGTTTCTTTTACACATGATATATCTCAAGAGCTTAAAATAGTACATCATAGGTTTAAGTAAATATTTAATTAAACAGAACTTTTTGATGAAATCTCATCCTGCTAAACTCCATGCTTAAAGTGACATGACATCTTTCATTTAAGATAAGAAACTTGCTGCAGGGAAATTCATGCCCTATTAGATTAGAAATACTCAGACTTAAAAAAATTTTTTTCCATCCTGTTGGCCACAACATTCTTGGTAAGAAAAGTAGCAATAATGAGTGTTTTCTTTTACTGTAAGAACAGTGAACTATCTTTTAATAATATTCTGAAAACTTTTAAAGAAAATACTTACAAGTGCTAAAATGACAGGAACACTGCTAAGTATTAGATTGTGTGTTTTTTAAAATAACATCTTCCCCTCCTAATTTTTAAAATAATAAATAATCTTTATAGAATACATAGGGTGTTAGTCTACTCAGGCTGCCTTAACAGAATCCAACAGATAGGTGGATTAAATAATATAAATAATTTTCCCCATGGTCTGGAGACTGGAAGTCCAACATTGAAATGCAAGCAGGGTTGGTTTCTGTAGAGGCCTCTTTCTTTGGCTTGCAGATGGCTCTTTTCTTGCTGTGTCGTTTCTTATAAGGACACCACTCCTATTGGGTTAGGGACCCATCCTTGTGACTTCTTTTAACCTTATTACCTCTATAAAGGCCTGTCTCTAGGAACAGTCACTAGTGCGTCAACATATGAATTTTGAGGGGAAACTGTTCAGCTCATAAATATAGAAAAGAATGAAGAACAAATCATCTATAATACCATTAATTCCCCAGATAAAACTACTGTTAACATTTTCCCTATTTCTCTAGTCTTATTTCCTTTACATTTTCAAAGCTTTGAGATTATAACAGTATTTTTTCCACTTAACATTCTTTAAAGTGAAGTCAAAGACTGCAAACTCAGATGCTTACACGTATCAGGCAGACAGGCAAAGTAATAATGGTAACTAACAGTTATTAAGCTCTAATTGTACCAAGTACTTTTCTAGAGGCTTGTGTGTATTATATATATATTACCTTTCTTAACTTTAACAACAACCCTCTGAGGTATATACCATTATTATCTCCATATTTCAAATGAAGATAAGGGATAGGGAGGTAAAAAGAACATATTTAAGGATACACAGCTATTAGATAGCTGCATGGGCACTGAGACCTCACTGTTGAAATGACTGAAGTGGAGTGACTGGCTACTGTGGTGAACTTGAGAGAGCCTTTGCCATCTAGGGTGAGTACCCACTGCTCATGAAGAAACGATAGTCTACTGTAGCAGAGCTTTGAGTTCTTTGATAGTGAAAACTCTGGATTTTTATATGAAATCTTGGCAATTCATTAGTACAATTAAAGAAATCCCTGTTGAGTTGAACAGATGTCATCTGCAGATTGCATTCATGTTTATAAAATAGGCTTCATAATATTAATATCTATCTTCTAAATTTGATATAAGAATTATATGAGGACATTTTATTTGCAACATATAGGTCATGCCTGGCGTGTAGTAACTGTTAATATTTTCTCCAGTCATCAAAATTCTTTATAAGTAACATTTACTACTGTTTTTGTTTTAAGAAATTATAAAACACGTTAGTGCATATCTGTTGTAAAAAACTCAAACAATATGAAAGAATATTTAAAAGATTGAAATTGCATTTGCTTCCCACTCAACTCCTTTTCCCCACTCCATGTATATTAAAAAAGCATATACTGCAACATGCTATATTTATCCTTCAGGTACTTGCTTCTTTCATTTAATATGTCTTAGAGACCTTGTGAAATCAGTTTATACGAAGCTACTTCATTCTTTTTAAAGGCTGCATGGTATTTTCTTTAGTGTGAATGTACTATAATTTATTGAATTAGATTTCTTACTTGTCATCTGGGTTGTTTTCAATTTTTACTGTTTTAAAAAAGGTTCTGCAAAGAGCATATACCTTTGTGCATGTTTGTAAATATTTCCCTAGGCTTGATTCTTAGATGGAATTGCTGTATCAAAGCACATTAAGAATTTTCACAACTGCTGGACCTTTGTTAAATATATTTTTAGTAGCTTTGTAATATTCCACTTTATGAATCTATCATTATTTAATTCTTGTTGACACATTTAGATTATTTCCAATTTTTTGCCACTATATATAGTCCTTTAATAAATATATTTGTGAGTAGGTTATGTTTTTTAAAAAGCAAATAGTCTGAGAGGAAGTTGTCAACTATTAAGTATATTTCTAACACTTTACTTTCCCAAAGCTATATATTGTAAGAAATGTATTTAGCGTTAATATATTATTTTTAGAAAAAGTTGAGCTTTGATAAAGTCATGGCCGAGGATTTTTAAAGTTAGAATCAAGATTTTTTTGTATTTTTTATGTTTTATTTTAGGTGTTGTCATCTGTAATGAAGATCACTGTGAAACAAGATTGAATAAATCCTAGTAACAACTGGACTAGAGGTTTAGAATAGAAAGTTAAAATTAGTCACTTTGGTTTTAGTGGTGTTCCAATTTCATAATGTTATTCTTTAAAATATTAAGGGAGTGAAAATTAAAATTTAGTGCTACACCAAAGAATGCACTAATATTTGTTTTTTTCTTTTTGTATGAGAGAAAGAGGTAAATAACCAAGAGATACAGTGATTCATAATGAAATATACTAAGTTGAGTTTTATGATGTCAGTCCTTGGCATTATGATCTATGTTACTGATTTAATTGTGGACATCTGGGTGTCTGTCAGATTTTTTCATGAAAGACAGTATGTTTTTGGTGTTTTAACAGTAAGCTTTATGCTCTTTGGAACACTTGTGGTCCAGTGTTTTAGTTATTCTTGGTTCAAGGCTGATTTGAAAGAAGCAGGCCAAGAAAGTCATCACTGTTTACTTCTACTTCATTGTTTGCAAGGAGGAGTTTTTACAAGGTGAGCATATACTTTTGATCTTTAATACTGTTATTCTCTGATTCAGACAGAAGCTACTTTCTGTATCTGGTTAGTGAAATGTACAAAGTTTCTCTATTTGCTTGTAGGACAAAGGTTACTTGCTTCTCACTAGCAATGCTTGCATGACTCATCGTACTGTCAGAATTTCCAGGTTCATTAATAGAATGTTTTAATTTACCTAATTAAGTTGCTTTTTCTAATATCACATTTTTCTAATATCACATATCACATTATCACATTTTTATGAGAAAGAAGAAGACTCATTTCTATGTCTTGTGAATCTTTTCTCCTCTATTCTATATTTTAAAACTAATTATGTAAATACAGCCTATCACTTGCAACTCTGATGGAAAGAACTTACTTTTTTAAGTAACTTGTACTATTGATTTAATGAGATGAAATTTTTACTGCAATAGTGCAGTGGCCATGTGGTTGGCTAGGTACAGAATCACTCAGAACTAAAAACAAACTTAAAAATAATGTTGTTTAAAACCTATTTTATGGTTAAAGAAAGTAGAATCTAAATGAGCCCTGAGAATTCTATGATTTTCCATATATCTAATTTCACATGACCTTTTCTTTCATTATTTTAAGAGATTTATTCTGTTCAAAGCAATATATATATTAAAGGTAAGGAGAAGATTAAAGACAAATATTAAGAGGATAATGTACTATTTTGTTACAGTTAGGTTTTGAATTTGAGCTATTTTAATAGTCATCTTTCCTGAGAAAGATTTTCGTGGTAGTAGAATTCTAGGTAAATGGTTATTTTCTCTCTGTATGTTATGTTCTGTCATCTTTTTGCTTCCATTGTCATTATTGAGTAGTTAGATATCAGTCTTGCTGTTGTTCTTTAAAAGGGTTTTGTTTTCTTTCCCCTCTGGTTGCACTTATGATTTTTCTCCTTATATTTGGGTTTCTCCAGTTTATAATATATCCATGTGAAGAATTTATTTTTATTTCTTTCACTTGGGATTTGCTTGCTGTCTTGATTCTGTGAATTATTAGCTTCCATGAGTTATGCACAATTCTCCGCCATTATCTTTTCTAACATTTTCTTTACTGTATTTCTGTTTCTTTTCCTTCTGGACTCCAAACAAATTTAAGATAGATTTTCTTGCTATATCCAATATGATTGTTATTGTTAGATTGTTTATCTGCGATCTTTCTTGTTTCCTAAGATAAGTCTGTATTGCTATAAACTTCCCTCATAGAACAGCTTTTGCTGTGTCCCATAGATTTAGTATCATTGTGTTTTCATATTCATTTGTCTCCGGGTATTTTTTGATTTCCTCTTTGATTTTGTCAGTGACCCATTGATTGTCTACTAGCATGTTATTTTTGTTTTTTATGCATTCCTGTAGTTGATTTCTAGTTTTATGCCATTGTGGTCAGAAAAGATGCTTGATATAATTTCAATACTCTTAAATTCATTGAGACTTGTTTTGTGGCTTGTCATGTGATCTATCCTGGAGACTGTTCAATGTGCACTTGAAAGGAGTGTATATCTTGCTGCTTTTGGATGGAATGGTCAATATCTATTAATGTCATTTAAGATCAGTGTTTTCTTACTGATTTTCTATCTGGATCTTATATCTCTCCCCTGATGTAAATGGGGTGTCGGGTCTACTATGTTAGTTTCTCTATTTATGTCTGTTAATATTTGCTTTATGCATTTAGGTGCTCCTATGTTGTGTATTTATATATTTACAATTGTTATATCTTCTTTGACTGATCCCCTTATCATTATGTAAGTCTTTTTTTGTCTCTTGTTACATACAGTCTTTGTTTTAAAGTCTGTCTTGCCTGATATAAGTATTACTACCTCAGCTTTCTTGTGATTTCTATTTGCATGTAATACTTTTCCTATACTTTCTCTTTCAGTCTATATGTCTTTAGCGCTGAAGGTAGGGAGCATATACAGGTCTTGTTTTTGTGTCCATTCGGCTACTCTGTGTCTTTTGACTGGAGCATTCAGTCAATTTACATTTAATTAATTATTGTTAGATATGTCTTATTGCTATTTTGCTGTTTTGCAGTTCTTTTTCATTTTTTTCTTCTTTTTCTCTCTTTCTTTGTGATTTGATGACTGTCTTCAGTGTTATGATTTGGTTTCTCTTTCCCTTCTTTTGTTTATCTATTATAAATATTTGTCTTGTTATTACCATGTGAAAGTGAAGTCGCTCAGTCCAGTCCAACTCTTTGCGACCCCATGGACTGTAGCCCACCAGGCTCCTCTGTCCATGGGATTTTCCAGGCAAAAGTACTAGAGTGGGTTGCCATTTCCTTCTCCAGGGGATCTTCCTGACCCAGGGATGGAACCCCAGTCTTCTACATTGCAGGCAGATGCTTTTACCACCTGAGCCACCACGGAAGTCAACAGTCTGTTTATCATACTGATATGTGATTATTTTAAGTTGATGATATTTTAAGTTCTAACAGTTTGTAACAACCATGCACTTTTGCTTCCCACCACTCATATTTACTGTTTTTGATTTCATATTTTATATCTTTTTGTTTTATGTGTTCCTTAGATACTTATGAATATAGATGATTTTACTCCTTTTGTCTTTTAACCTTCCTATTAGCTTTATGAGTGGTTGATTTACTACCTGTACTGTATATTTGCCTTTACCAGTGAGATTTTCCTTTCATAATTTTCATATTTCCAGTGGTGGTCTCTTTTCTGCTTAGAGAAGCTTCCTTAACATTTTTTATAAAGCTGGCCTACTGGTTCTAAACTCTTTTAGCTTTTGCTTGTCTGTAAAATTTTATATCTCTCCTTCATATCTGAATGATATCCTTGCTGAGTAGAGTATTCTTGCTTATAGGTGTTTTTCCTTTCATCACTTTGACTATATGGTGCCACTGCCTTCTGGTCTGTAGAATTTCTATGAAAAAGGCAGCTGATAGTTTTATGGGAATTCCCTGTACATGCAACGGAGATTCTACATTCTTACTGATTTTTATGCTTAGTAATTAGAGATGCTGGAATAAGTAAATAGTCATTTGGAAAAAATAAGTAAATTATAAGTGGACCTTCACACAAAGGTCATACTTAGCTTATGCTCTAGCATGGTATGTGATCTTGAAAAGAGTTTAGCCTGTTCTGTAATGAAGGTAAAATCTTTAGAAATATATTGGTAGAAACATAGAGATGGATTCAGTATTGGGAGAGCTTTAAAATGTTGCAGTTTATGTCTTCAGTTTCTCAGTCTTTGATATGACAGGACATGGGCACTAACTCCTCCTAATCAAAAGAAAATCTGAAAGCATAAACTGAAAGAGTTTTGTTTCCAGAGAGACATTAAGCACCACCCACCTGCAACCCCCAACACCAAACCCAAACCACAAGGACAAGAAAACAGATTTTTTTCCCGTTTGCCATTTAAATGAATAGACCAAGATTGTAGAAATTGACTAGAATGGAAATAAGAGGAAGTAATAACCAGTATATGCAACATAAGAACAGTAAAAGTTTTGATTCACTTTAAAGTTGGGATAATTTAAGGTGGCATATTGTAGACTATACAGCTAGGTAAAATACCAGACACCAGGATAAATTTCAAATGACTCAAATATTTAATGCAAGAAATGTACTATTAGAAAACATAGGAAAATTCCTTTCAGCCTTGAAATGGAGAGGCTTTCTAACCATAACTCAAAACCCCAAGCTATAAAAATTATAGATTTGACAATAAAAATTGCACACAATAAATAAAAACAAAAATATCCCAACAAACAAAAGCAAAGCAAAAAGGAAAACAGTTTTCATAGGGAAAAATATTTATAATTTTTAGTAGAAAAAGACTTAATCTTTTAATATTTAATGAACTTCTGAAGTCAAAGAGAAAAAGGTCATCCTCCCAATTGAAAAATGGGGAAAAGAATGAGGATATTTTAGAGAAGAGGAAATGCAAATGGCTCTTAAGTTGTCTGAAGGATACTATACCTCATTCATAATTTAAAAACTGCCATTTAAAACTTCACTGAGATACTTTACCTACCAGATTGGTGAAAATCCAAGTGATAATACACTCTCGTGGTAAGGTATGGGAAAACAGGTATTCTCATACTTTGTTGATGGGAGTATGGATTGATACAATCCATACCAGTTCATAAACGGTTTGAGCATATTTCAGGTGCACATACCTTTAGGCCAGAGGTTCCTCTTCTGGGAATTTATCATACCTGCATACATGTAAAATGACATATGCATAGCTTTTCTAAAACTGCCATTTAAAACTTCACTGAGATACTTTACCTACCAGATTGGTGAAAATCCAAGTGATAATACACTCTCGTGGTAAGGTATGGGAAAACAGGTATTCTCATACTTTGTTGATGGGAGTATGGATTGATACAATCCATACCAGTTCATAAACGGTTTGAGCATATTTCAGGTGCACATACCTTTAGGCCAGAGGTTCCTCTTCTGGGAATTTATCATACCTGCATACATGTAAAATGACATATGCATAGCTTTTCAGTTGTAGTATTGTTTATAACAGCAAAATACTGGAAACAATTGAAGGTCTGTTGGTAGAGTTTATAGTATATCTATGCAATGTCATACGACAATCACTATTACAAAGAATGATAAAGTACTTTATATACTGAAATGGCAAGATCTCCAGGATGTACTTTTAAGTGAAAAGACAGGGTGCAGACAACAAGTATGATATAATACAGTCTATTTTTAAAAGGTGGTAAAAAAGCATATTTACATGTGTTTGAATATACATAAAGAAACTCTTCACAATGAAAAAAAGATCTTCACANGATTGCAGCCATGAAATTTAAAGACGCTTACTCCTTGGAAGAAAAGTTATGACCAACCTAGATAGCATATTCAAAAGCAGAGACATTACTTTGCCAACAAAGGTCCGTCTAGTCAAGGCTATGGTTTTTCTAGTAGTCATGTATGGATGTGAGAGTTGGACTATAAAGAAAGCTGAGGGCTGAAGAATTGATGCTTTTGAACTGTGGTGTTGGAAAAGACTCTTGCGAGTCCCTTGGACTGCAAGGAGATCCAACCAGTCCATCCTAAAGGAGATCAGTCCTGGAAGTTCATTGGAAGGACTGATGCTAAAGCTGAAACTCCAGTACTTTGGCCACCTCATGAGAAGAGTTGACTCATTGGAAAAGACTCTGATGCTGGGAGGAATTGGGGGCAGGAGGAGAAGGGGACGACCAAGGATGAGATGGCTGGATGGCATCACTGACTCGATGGACATGAGTTTGAGTGAACTCTGGGAATTGGTTATGGACAGGGAGGCCTGGCGTGCTGCGATTCATGGGGTCGCAAAGAGTCGGACACGACTGAGCCACTGAACTGAACTGAATATACATATATGCCACATTTTCTTTATTTATACTTCATTGGGTTCCTTCTACCTCTTGGCTAATTTTGAATTATTTCTTGGATAGTATGAGTATCTTTAGATCCTCTTGATTGTTTCTTAGAAGAATATATTTTTTTTCTTTTAGAAACTTAAACTCTGAACTCTAAAGAATCTTTATTCAGTTAGCCTTTAATGTACTACTTCGGAGTCTGCCCTTCCCGTATATCTAGTTCAGTCAGTCAGAGATTTGGGAAAAGTTAATAGATGATGAAATGAGGCTTATGTTGGCTGCCTCCTTTTTACGATTTTCACTGTCACTCTTCAGTTTCTGTGGTCACTCCATACTCTGTGCTCCGGGACTTTAAGCCATTAAGACTGCAGCTTTTCTATCTCGGTTTGTATACACAGTGTGCCGACAAGGGTCTATCTTTACTCAGTGCCATTCCTTCTTCAGAATGTTGACTGCCTTCCAGTGTCTGCCTGCTTTTTTCCCAGGTAGTTTTTTTTTTTTTTTTCATGTTTTATCCAGAGTTTATAGTGGTTTTTCTGTTTTTTTTTTTTTTTTTTAGAAAGGGTTTAAGCAGTAAGAGTTATACCCGTCTTTTTATTAATCAGTACCATTGTTAAGTCTTTCTGTAATGTTTGTATTTTTTCTGAGATTTGCTCAAACATAATGTGTAAGTTCCTTTTGTTTAACATGGTACTGATTAACAAAAAGATGGGTATAACTCTTACTGCTTAAACCCTTTCTCAAAAAAAAAAAAAAAAAACTCGCTGTATTTAAGTCTGTCTTATCCTTATGTAAGGACTTCTCTGGTGGCTCAGATGGTAAAGCGTCTGTCTATAATGAGGGAGATCTGGGTTCGATCCCTGGGTCGGGAAGATACTCTGGAGAAGGAAATGGCAACCCACTCCAGTACCCTTGCCTGGAAAATCCCATGGACGGAGGAGCCTGATAGACTACAGTCCATGGGGTCGCAAAGAATCGGACACGACTGAGTGACTTCACTCACTCACTCACTTCCTTATTTATTTCATGCTCACAAAAACCTGGGCAATATAGTTACTGTTATCATTACCCTTTAGCTGACTTCCCTGGTGGCTCAGACGGTAAAGTGTCTGTCTGCAATGCGGGAGACCTGGGTTAGATCCCTGGCTTGGGAAGATCTCCTGGAGAAGGAAATGGCAATCTACTCTAATACTATTGCCAGGAAAATCCCATAGACAGAGGAGCCTGGTAGGCTACAGTCCATGGGGTCTCAAAGAGTTAGACACAACTGAGTGACTTCACTTCCCTTACCCTTTAGCTGGAAAAAGCAAGCCTCATAGAATTTATGTAACTTGCCAAATTTCACACAGATCCAATCTCATACTTTTGACCTCGTCTAGTTTGCTTTCATTCTATTCTTTGTCTGACAAATAGATGAACTGAGCCATCAACAACCTAGAGCTATAGTAAATTACACATGATTTGTAAAAACTATTATTAAATTATTTATTTGCCAACAAAACAATTTTTAAAAAGTTTGGTCCCAATATTTTTTGGCTCTAGTTCGGGATGGGGCTAAGGTTGTGTCACTCATTGAATAAATTGACTAACAATACATGTAATGGAAAGTGGCAATTTATGTAATGGAAAAAATGGGTAGAAAATAAAGTACATGTACTGAATATTGCATTCCACACACCAACCTGGATTGAATATTCATTGCATTCAACAAATATTTTGTGATTGATTTTATAGCAATGAAATAAATGAGTTGATCCTGGATCCTGGTCAGATGTTTTGGCTAGTTAGCAAGCTCTTAAAATGAACTTTTAGTATCTGATTATTTTACCTTTATTCATTTTATCTTATTTTCTATATCATTCAGCCATAGATTTATAGCACTTTTAAATCCCTCCTCAATTTAATGTAAGCTTTTTCTAGATTATTCTGCACATATGAAGAGCTTTTGAAAATTTAGAAAAAGCATAGGAATAATTATGAGCAATACTTATAAAAGAGCACGCATGCACTGTCCCAGTCAGAGTTCTCCAGAGAACAGAACCAGTAGGATATATATGGAAACATGTAAGAGGGGATTTCTTGTAAGAATTGGCTTACATGGTTGTAGAGGCCGAAAAGCCCCACCATCAGCCATGTACAAGCTGGAGAACAGGGCTGTGGTGTAATTCCGTCCAAATCTGAAGGCCTAAGAATCACGAGGCTAATGATTTAAGTGCTGATCTGGGTCCCAAAGCTTGAGAAACAGGAGTCCTAATGACTGAAGACAAGTGGTGATGGATGTTACAGCCGGACCAGAGAGAATGAATTTGTCATTCTTCTGACTTTCGTTCTTTTTAGGCCCTCAACTAACTGGATAATACCCACCCATGCTGAGGAAGCCATTTGCTTTACTCAGTTCATCAAATGCTAATCTCTTCAAGAAACACTCTCACAGACTCCCAGGATGTCTTACTAGCCATCTGGCACACTTAGCCCAGTTAAACCATAAAGTTAACCCTAACACACACCTTTATACTTTCACATATACTGCAACTACAGAATATTTCCCTTAGATTGCCAGCTGCTAAGTTGCTTCAGTCATGTCCGAATCTCTGTAACCCCATAGATAGCAGCCCACCAGGCTCCCCCGTCCCTGGGATTCTCCAGGCAAGAACACTGGAATGGGTTGCCATTTCCTTCTCCTATTAGACTGTCTGCTGCTGCTGCTGCTGCTAAGTCGCTTCAGTTGTATCTGACTCTGTGTGACCCTATAGACGGCAGTCCACCAGGCTCTTCTGTCCATGGGATTTTCCAGGCAAGAATACCAGAGTGGGTTGCTGTTGCCTTCTCCTTTAGACTGCCTAGTGATTCTCAAACTTTAGTGTGCATCAGAATCACCTGGAGGGGCCATTAAAACATACTGCTGGACACCATCCACAGAGTTTCCTTTTAGTAGATCTTAGGTGGGTTTTGAACTCTGTATGTCTAGGAAGTTCCCTGGTGTGGCTAATGCTGCTGGTCTGCCCACTCAGCTTTGAGAACTGTTGCTGACTTCTGAAGGCTAATATCGCTGTTAAAATTTAACATAGCCACTAGAGGGCAGTGGAACCATAGAAAAATTAGATGTGCAACAGAGTCCCTGGTTTATGCTATCAGCTACAGTTTTGCCATAGGCTGTAAGAAAACGAAAGCCAAACATTAATTTTCTGTACAATATCATGAGGCTCATTCTCAACTATAACATAAATAATATCTTGTCTTTGCGGTTGTAAGGGTCATAGAGATACAGTGCAGTTCTAACTCTGGCTGATGCTTGTATTGTAATCATAATAAATTAAAACTGGACTTTTCTAAGTGGGCATTTGCATATATATCTAGTAGTATTGGGGGTTAACATGAACAATTTGTGGTTCCTAAAGAGGTGGCGTTTTGATAATAGGTTTAGTTACAAAGATAATCCTACACTTAAATAGTATTTATTGTTTTGATACATGCACTTTTTATTTTGTGAAAGTGAGACCTAAGTACTTTTAAAAGTATTAAACCTAGTATACACTAAAACTCAAAGAACATAAAGATTCACAGACTTATCAGGAATTTGTAATTCTTTTCTCCCAGATGTATTGTTTGATAGTACAAAAGGACTAGAGAAAAATCAAAAGATACAGTTTGCGGGGTCCTTGTCATATTTGCAGGGTCCAGGTTATATTATCTTTTGCTTTGGAAGCCCAAAGGCCTGAATTTGATTTCTTGCCTTGTCATTATTACCTGGGTAACCTTGAATCTAAGTCTCAATTTCTATATACGTAGAGAGAATTACATAATACAGCTATCTCTCTGGGTTGTTGAGAAAAATCAGCAAGGTACTATTTGTGATAGTGTTTTATATATTGCAATTATCTTTGAAAGTTTCTATTTTTGACATACTTCCACCAGCAGTATATTTTGAACTTGATTTTGATGTGATTAGAGAAGGACATGGCAACCTACTCTAGTACTCTTGCCTGGAAAATCCCACAGAGGAGCCTGGTAGGCTATAGTCCATGGGGTCGTGCAGCGTCGGACATGACTTAGCGACTTCACTTTCGCTTTTCACTTTATGCATTGGAGAAGGAAATGGCAAGCCACTCCAGTGTTCTTGCCTGGAGAATCCCAGGGATGGGGGAGCCTGATGGGCTGCTGTCTATGGGTCGCACAGAGTTGAACACACTGAAGTGACAGCAGCAGCAGCAGTTGATGTCATTATTATACCATTGTAAAATTGCTCCTGGGCTTCCCTGGTGGCTCAGTGGTAAAGAATCTGCCTGCCAATGCAGGAGGTGTGGTTTCGATTTCTGGGTGGCGAAGATCCTCTGGAGAAGGAAATGGGAACCCACTCTAGTATTATTTTTTAAATTATGAAAGTGTGATAACACATTTACAGGAAACTCAGAAAATACAGAACAAAGTTACATATGGTTCTACTATATATTACCATGATTTTCTTAAGTAGATAAGATTTTTAGTTGGAGTTTTATATCAAACTCTCAAAAATTAATAGAGTGAATAGACAGAAAAGTAGAAGGATATAGTAGACCTGAAAAGCACTGTGAACCAATTCAATGTGATTAATATTGATAACAATTTTCACAGAACAGCAGGATACAAATTCTATTCAAGTTCCCATAGACTATAAGCCAGAAGACACTGGAACATATCCAGAGACGTAAAACAAGGTGCAAAAATTTCATGGTCTAAAGGTATTGAAATCACATAGTCTGTTTTCTCATCACTGTGGAATTATGTTAGATCAATATCAAAAGATATTTGAAAGTAACCTACATTTATGACATTTACCAAGAGAGATCTTTGACTTAGCCATTGAAAGCCTCAATAAAGTTGACTAAAAAACACAGAGGGTGATTGCAGAGAAGGAAGCATTTAAATGAGAAATTAATATCAAAATGAGAAATTAATATCAAGGATACTTAGAAAACCCCATATATTTGGAAATTAAATGTTCATTTTTAAATATGGATATATCTAAAAAGTCATAAGGAAAATTAGAAAATATTTGTAACAGAATAAAAATGAAAAGAGAATGTATCAGAATTTGTTGTATGTAGCTGATGCAGCTGTGTGTGCCCAGTGCAGCTAAATACAGTCTCATGCTAGTATTCTTTCCTTGGAAATCCCATGGACAGAGGAGCCTGGCAGGCTGTAGTCTTACTGTCCTTCTGGACAACAGAACACCTTCGCTATGATTGCTTTAAGATTAAACACAAGTTTTACCTTTTCTGTTTGTGTCTAGCAGTATGCACGCTAACTAGACTATAAGCTTGTGATTGTATTTCTGTGCCCCTTAGAGGTCTTTGTATCACTTCATGGGAAATAGATGGGGAAACAGTGGAAACAGTGTCAGACTTTATTTTTTTGGGCTCCAAAATCACTGCAGATAGTGACTGCAGCCATGAAATTAAAAGATGCTTACTCCTTGGAAGGAAAGTTATGACCAAGATAGCATATTCAAAAGCAGAGACATTACTTTGCCGACTAAGGTCCGTCTAGTCAAGGTTATGGTTTTTCCTGTGGTCATGTATGGATGTGAGTGTTGGACTGTGAAGGCTGAGCGCCGAAAAATTGATGCTTTTGAACTGTGGTGTTGGAGAAGACTCTTGAGAGTCCCTTGGACTGCAAGGAGATCCAACCAGTTCATTCTGAAGGAGATCAACCCTGGGATATCTTTGGAAGGAATGATGCTAAAGCTGAAACTCCAGTACTTTGGCCACCTCATGTGAAGAGCTGACTCATTGGAAAAGACTCTGATGCTGGGAGGGATTGGGGGCAGGAGGAGAAGGGGATGACCGAGGATGAGATGGCTGGATGGTATCATGGACTCAATGGACGTGAGTCTGAGTGAACTCCGGGAGATGGTGATGGACAGGGAGGCCTGGTGTGCTGCGATTCATGGGGTCGCAAAGAGTCGGACACGACTGAGCAACTGAACTGAATTGAACAGAGGTCTTTGTATAGCATTTTTGGGAGTTTTCAATAGCAACAGAGTGCTGTTACCTTTTGTGAACCCCTGGAAAAGTGAATATATCTCATTCCATAGACTACTAGGAAAGTCATCTGATTCCTGTTCAGAGCATGAATCAGTTCATAGTTTGTGGGTTGTGTGTTCAATTCAGTGGTAGGATAAGGCTTAGTAAATACCTATTTCTTAACTGATTAATCACCACTCCAAAGAGTGATTTGTGGTTTTTGGTGGTCTATGGGCTTCCCTGGTGGCTCAGAGGTTAAAGCATCTGCCTGCAATGTGGGTTCGATCCCTGGGTCGGGAAGATCCCCTGGAGAAGGAAATGGCAACCCACTCCAGTACTCTTGCCTGGAGAATACCATGGATGAAGGAGCCTTGTGGGCTACAGTCCATGGGGTTGCAAAGAGTTGGACACGACTGAGTAACTTCACTTACTTACTTATGGATGAAAAGCAGCTTTTTAAAAATTTGTGGGAATATTACTGTTTTAGTCTGTTTTTTTTAAACAGCTTTATTGAGATATATAAGTCACATACAATTCACCTACTAAAAGTGTACAATTCAGTGTTTTTTACTATATTTACAGACATGTTCAACCATTACCACAGTCAATTTTAGAACATGGGAGTCACAGAAAAGTCAGACACAACAGCAATACAACAACAGCCACAACAACAACATCTTGGGGAAATGTCTATTTATATCTTTGCTCATTTTTTAGATTGGGTCATTTGTCCTCTTATTATTGACTTGTGAGGGGTCTTCATGTACTGTAGATTCAAGTCTCTTAATCAAATACTTGATTTGAAAATATTTACTCTCATTCTTTGATGATGTCTTTTGAAGCATGAAAGTTTTGAACTTAATAACATGTAATTTATCAATTTTTCCTTTTGTTACTCATATTTTTGGTGTCATACCTAAGAATCCTTTGCCAAATCCAAGGTCATGAATATTTGCCCTTATGTTTTCTCCTAAGAATTTTATAGTTTTTGTTCTTACCCATTGACTGGTCTTTGCACCCTTGTTGAAAATTGTTTGGCCAAAGAGCTACTGAATTATTTCTGGATTCTAAATTCTATTCTGTTGGTCTGTATGTTGTCCTTGCACCACACTATTGTGATTACTGTTGCTTTGTTGCTGTTGCTAAATTTTAAAATCAGGAAGTATGAATCTTTCTAGCTATTTCTTCTTTTTCAGGATTGTTTTGGCTGTTCTAAATCCTTTGCAATTCCATCTGAATTTTAGAATTGGCTTGTCAATTTCTACAAAGAACTCAGTTGGGATTCTGATAGGGGTTGTTTTGAATCTGTAGTTTAGTTTGGTTAGTATTGCCATCTTAACAGTGTCTCCCTGTCCTTAAATGTGGGATGTTTTCCATTTATTTGATATTTAATTTCTTCCAATAATGTTTTATAGTTTTCAGAGTATGAATCTTATACTTCTTTTGTAATTTAATCCTAGATATTTCTTTATGATGCCATTGGGGTGGAATTGTTTTCTTGACTTCATTTTAGATTGTTCATTGCCAGTGTATGGAAGCACAACTGATTTTTGTGTATTGATCTGAAATCCTGCATCTTTGTTAAATTCATTTATTAGTTCTAATAGCTTTTTAGAGGTACCTTAGGACTTTCTATATACAAGAATGTGCCCATCTACAAATAGAGATAGTTTTACTCCTTCAAATTTGGGTGCCTTTTCTTTTTCTGTGCTTAGTCCCCTTGGCTAGAACTTCCAGTACAGTGTTGAATAGAAGTAGTGAGAGCAGACATCCTTGTCTTGCTCCTCATTTTAGGGGTTAAGAGTTCAGTCTTTCACTGTTAATTATGATGTTAGCTGTGGGTTTTTCATAGATGCTATTTATCAGATTGAAGGAGTTCCCTTCTATGCCTGGTTTGTTTAATATTTTTATCATAAGCGTGGGTGACATAATTTTTGTCAATTTTTTTGAGAAGATTATGTGATTGAGATGGTTATGTGATTTTTGTTTTTTGATCTATTGATATGACTTATTATATTAATTAATTTCAGATGATAAACCTATCTTGAATCTTTGAAATAAATCCTGCTTGGATTTTCAGCCATGGATCATGGATCTTCTGTTTCTTCTCCTTCTGGTATTGCCTTTATCTGTATGTTGGTGTGCTTAAGGATTTCTCACATTTCTCTGAGGCTCTGTTTATTTTTCTTTATTTCTCTGCTCTGTACTTTGGCTTACATAATCTCCATCAATCTGTCTTCAAGTTTACTAGTTCTTTCTTCTACCAGTTCCAATCTATTATTGATCCCTTCTAGCAATTTTTTAAATTTGTTATTGTACTTTTAACTCCAGAATTCCATTTGATTCCTTCTACTGATATTCTCTATTTACTGCAACATTGTTGGTATTCTTTTCTTCTTTAAATAGATTTTCTTTAGTTTTGTGAACATATTAATAATGGTTACTTTGAAAATTTTTATGTTGAATC
Organism: Aepyceros melampus; assembly: GCA_006408695.1. NCBI lineage: Eukaryota > Metazoa > Chordata > Mammalia > Artiodactyla > Bovidae > Aepyceros > Aepyceros melampus. Next base: position 67,116 of record SJXQ01006378.1, on the reverse strand, counting down.
AGGCATCTGGTTGCTCTCATAGGAAGTTTCTGTTTCCTACTTGAATCTTTTTTGGAGTGTTAGTCATAATTTCCTGTTTCTTTGCATACCTCATTTTTTTTTGGTAATTACACATTTTAGGTAATATATTGTAGCAACTCTGGGCATTGGTCCCCTCATTCTGGGGCTTGTTATTGCTGTCTGCTTGTTTATTTGTTTAGTGATTGGCTGGGTTATTTTAGTTAAGTTTATCCTCTGTCACCCTTTACCCGTAGTATTAAGTCTCTGATGCTTCTAGGAACAAATTTAGGTTTTCCCAGTCATATTGGGGTGACAGCAGTACTTGTAGAATTTTTTCCACTCTGGCCCTGACCACACTCAGCTGTTAAAACTCTGTTAAGTGTTGGGTGGTTGCTCTATTAAAAAGAAAAAAAATGCCCCGGGGCATAAATTCCTCTACAAATGAATCCAGTCAAATTATGGCTTTTTGGACAGAATAGTTTCTGAAATCAGTGTTTGATATTTGTTCTGACTCCAGGAAGACTCCCCCTAGATGTCTTAGTCCCCAGTTGTCTCCCACAAATTAAATTAGCAAGCCTACAATCTAGGCTTTTTTCTTCATCACACACACAAATCTCCTCCCAGTTGCCTTTCGCTACATTCTCCACTGTTCTTGAGAGTGCTCTTAGGTTAAATTTCTCCAAGTTGTGTTGCAAATGAAGTAAGTTTCTGTGGGAAGAGATCCGGAGCTACTTGTTTTATGACTGTTTCTTCCCTCAGGTAAAATCTCTGACCCAGGACTCTGGAGCTGTGGGTGGGGACAATGGCAAGCTTCTCTCTGTGTGATACCCCCATTATAGAAGCTTCAGTTCCACAGGTAGGATTTGGGTGAAAGTAGGGAGCCCCCGCCTCTTGACTGCACTTGCCTGAGACAGCTGGTGCAAGATGGGAAACACTGAAGTCTTGCTAAGTCTCAGGAAGAGTTCCTAAGAGGGAGCCCGTATTCCTGGCTGCAGGAGCCCTTGAGTGGAGTGTCTGCCTCATTAAGCTGAGTGTGGAGTAGGGAGAGTGGTCTTGATTCAGACAGCACAGACTCTCACCTTTCTTATAGAAACTTTCTTAGGTGTTTTTGGAATAGATGTTTCTCCATTTGTTGTTTACACTTAATATCATTTCCAGAAGTTTTACTTGCTTACTTTTTAATAATTCTCAGTTTCACTAGGGGGTGATTCAGCGGAGCTCTTCTTGCTGAATTCACAGCAGTGTGTTGTTCTTGACAACTGTCCACTAACCTAACATTAAGAAGATTCATACAACTCAAGCCAATAAGAAAAATCTCTTGACTCATTGTGAGAATTCAAGGCCCTTCAGGCACCCATGTAAACAACTCTTCTTTGAATGGAGTTGCTCAGATAATTTGAATCCAGGATGCTCTAGGAGACCTAGCTCCTAGTTCAGTTCTTTCTATCTTTCTAAACACTTTTCTGTGATACAGAAATCTGTATGCAGGTCAGGAAGTAACAGAACTGTACATGGAACAACAGACTGGTTCCAAATAGGAAAAGGAGTACGTCAAGGCTGTATATTGTCACCCTGTTTGTTTAACTTATATGCAGAGCACATCATGAGAAATGCTGGGCTGAAGGAAGGACAAGCTGGAATCAAGATTGCTGGGAGAAATATCAATAACCTCAGATAAGCAGATGACACCACCCTTATGGCAGAAAGTGAAGAAGAACTAAAGAGCCTCTTGATGAAAGTAAAAGAGGAGAGTGAACATGTTGGCTTAAAGCTCAACATTCAGAAAACGAAGATCATGGCATCTGGTCTCATCACTTCATGGGAAATAGATGGGGAAACAGTGTCAGACTTTATTTTTCTGGGCTCCAAAATCACTGCAGATGGTGATTGCAGCCACGAAATTAAAAGACACTTACTCCTTGGAAGGAAAGTTATGAGCAACCTAGATAGCATATTCAAAAGCAGAGACATTCCTTTGCCAACAAAGGTCCGTCTAGTCAAGGCTATGGTTTTTCCAGTGGTCATGTATGGATGTGAGAGTTGGACTACAAAGAAAGCTGAATGCCGAGAATTGATGCTTTTGAAGTGTGGTGTTGGAGAAGACTTTTGAGAGTCCCTTGGACTGCAAGGAGATCCAACCAGTCCATCCTAAAGGAGGTCAGTCCTGGGTGTTCATTGGAAAGACTGATGTTGAAGCTGAAACTCCAGTACTTTGGCCACCTGATGCGAAGTGCTGACTCATTTGAAGAGACCCTGATGCTGGGAAAGATTGAGGGCAGGAGGAGAAGGGGATGACAGAGGATGAGATGGTTGGATGATATCACCAACTCAATGGACATGGGTTTGGGTGGACTCTGGGAGTTGGTGGTGGACGGGGAGGCCTGGTGTGCTGCGTTTCATGGGGTCGTAGAGAGTTGGACACGACTGAGCAACTGAGCTGAACTCTGTGATACAGTAGTAACATGTTTTTGTCTTTCACAAATCAGGTCAGTCGCTCAGTTGTTTGTGACTCTTTTTGACCCCATGGACTGCAGTACGCCAGGATTCTCTGTCCACCAGCAACTCCCAGGCTTGCTCGAACTCATGTTCATCGATTTGGTGATGCCAGTGAACCATCTCATCCTCTGTTATCTCCTTCTCATCCTGCCTTCAATTCTTTCCCAGCATCAGGGTCTTTTCTAATGAGTCAGTTCTTTGCATTATGTGGCCAAAGTATTGGCACTTCAGCTTCAGCATCAGTCCTTCCAGTGAATATTCACAAATAGCAGCTATATTTAGACAGTGTCCTTTTAAAGTCAGTCTTAATGACAACATTTCTTGGGTTTAAGATTAGGGTAACTCATCAGTTAGCATTTTAAGCTGTCACTCACCCATTTGTTTATATTATGAGCAATAGCCAAGCTGGCAGACATGGGCAGTGCAGTTCAAGAGTAACAGCAGAACACTGCATGTGTGACCTTACCCTATTAGCACTTCACGTGGAGCTGCCTGTTTGGTGGAGAGGCAAACCCCTGATGTGCTGGCCTGTGTTACCTGGGATTGTCAGTGATGGATTATGCAGAGGTCTGTCTAGCAGTCTGTGATAGGCAGAGATCCCTGAGTTTCTACTGCTGGATAGTGATGTGTAAACAAAAAGGGCAGAAGCTCCTTTTTAACTGTACCATATAGGAAAACATAATATTTCTATTTCTATCACAATATATACTCAAATATCTTAAATCATATGTTATCATTCTCTCTACAAAGGAAAAGATACTTTGCCTACACAGAAAGCAAAACTGTCAGCTATGGACTTATATAACAAGGAAAGTTAAAAGAAATAGTTTCAATAAATTTGGCAATATTGAGATGGAATTCTTAGCTTTATGAAAATCACTGAGATCTGATTTTTCTGCATCTTTCACTGGGATTAGAAAATCAAACGTCAAGAAAATTTCCCACTCTTGGCTATAATATACAAATGCCTGCTTTAATTAAATACTTCATCCCCTCCCTTTCTGTGATTAGTACATTTGGGCTATACAAGGACTTCCAAAAGTCTTTAGAGTTAAAAGTCTTTCCAATTTTTGGCTAAAATGGGTTTGTTGTTCTCCATAATTGTCTTGTCAACTGTTTTCTTTTTGGTAATGAAAAAGATAAACTTTTTTCATGGCATTTTTCATCCACCTCAGGTTCATGCAATATACAGCTGAATGTGCTGTGGTCTAGGTACACTAAGCATTGTTAATAGGATTCAATTTTTTCAAGAAATATAATAACAGCTATTTAAAAAAGGGAGTAAAGGGCAAGGAAGAGAAGGAAAAAAAGAGTCACTCTTCTAAGGACATGGGATGTATGCAGATGAGTTTTTTCCCTTTTTTATCATGAGGAGTGTTTGAAAATCATCTATCTGACAGTCCATACATCATTCTTGACCTTATCATTTTAATCCAACAGTAAATAGAAAAAAAATGCTTTTTTTTTCTTTTCCCTTGAAGGTATGATCATGACATCTTACAAGAGCATTTTTGTTAAGGTAAAGATGATAGGCTCTACTTTTCCCTTTGTCATTGTGTCAGGGAGAGACAGCATTCCCAGGAGTTGCTTTAAGTACCCTGTCTGTATGCACTGTGGCATCTGGTGGCATTGGTGAGCTCACCTGATGGACCACAAAGAACCCTGATCTATGAACCCATAATTGGGTTTCCAGTAAACATTTGTCAAAATAGTGTGTTAGTTCAAACCAAAGCCTTCTTTATTTATTCATATAAAAGAGCACTTAACTTTTAACAAAGAATTGCCTATCATCAAAAACACTCTATAAATGAATCAAATTTATGAAGACACAGTTCTGGAGAGTGACTGCTTAGGAACTACAGCTTATTTTAACCCTTTAGAGGACTTAGTATTCTAACTTGCAGTTTTCACCACATCCCTTCATATTTTTAAGTTCAAATAAAATATACTTCAATGTTTACTTGTCAAGGTACTTGTTACAGAATGAATCTAGTGACAAGATTTATTCAATTATGAATCTTTAGCATCTATCATTTTATAGCTATCTCAAATTCTGTTATGACAGCATATTTTTATCCATTCTTACTCAATTTACTTCTGCTAAGTTACTCCAGTCGTGTCCGACTCTGTGTGACCCCATAGACGGCAGCCCACCAGGCTCCACCGTCCCTGGGATTCTCCAGGCAAGAATGCTGGAGTGGGTTGCCATTTCCTTCTCCAATGAATGAAAGTGAAAAGTGAAAGTGAAGTCACTGAATCGTGTCCAACTCTCAGCGACCCCATGGACTGCAGCCTACCAGGCTCTTCCATCCATGGGATTTTCCAGGCAAGAGTACTGGAGTGGGGTGCCATTGCCTTCTCCACAATTTACTTCTAAGTAAGAACAAAACATACATTGCCCTCATATTAGTTTGTCAATTGCTAAGGTTTCTGATAAAGATCAATGATCTTTATTTTAAATTTTACTTGTTTACTCTTTAACAGATTAGTCTTTGTTTCCATTGGAGTTTCACGTTAATAAATAAGATATGTAATTTACACAGCATATATGTCTTGTATCCTTTATAGAGTATATTGTTACAGATTACCTTATGAAGCATTGTTTCAATATTTAATAGTCACTATCTTCTTTTTTATTGTGGCATAATATACACAACATAAAATTTACCATTTTAACCAGTTTTTAAAATACAATTTAGTGATATTAAATACTTTACAATGTTGTGTAATCATAATCAATATTTCCAGAACATTCTCATAATCTCAAACAGAAACTCTGTGCCCATTAAACAATAACTCTTCATTCCTTTCTCCCTGCCAGCCAGCCCTGATAATATTTATTCTATTTTGTTTATGAATTTGACTAGTCTAGGTACCTCATATGGCTGAATCATATGTTTTTACTCTTGTGTCTAGCTTATTTCACTTGTAACATTTTCAAGTTCACCTATCATATTGTAGCATATATCAGAATGTTATTCCTTTTTATGGCTGAATAATATCCCATCATATGTATACACCACATTTTGTTTATCCATTCATCTGTCAGTGGACACTTGAATTGTTTCCACTTTTTGACTATTGGGACTTATGCTACTGTGAACATTCATGTACATTTATCTATTTGAGTCACTATTTTCAGTTTTTTTAGAGTGGAATGGCTGAATCATATGATAATTCTATTTAACATTTTGAGGAACCTTACTCTCCCCTTTAAGAAATTTATTAAGAGTGTCATTCCTTATGATAAATATTAGAGTCATCTTGAGTCATGATATTATTTGAAAACATTAGTGTATAAACAGGTTAAGTCAGCTGTTCACATTAATAAGTATTTAAGCAAACAACGCTGATGGAGGGGCTTCCCAGGTGGTGCCAGTGGTAAAGAACCCACCTGCCAATACAAGTTAGATGGAAGCTACATGGGTTCAATCCCTGGGTTGGCAAGATTTCCTGGAGAAGGCAATGGCAACCCACTCTAGGATTCTTGCCTGGAAAATCCCCTGAACAGAGGAGCCTGGCAGGCTACAGTCCATGGGGTCACACAGAGTTGGACACGACTGAAGTGACTTAGCATGCACACATGCGTGATGGTGTTCCAAGTAGAGTTCTAGCCACTGAGATCACAAAGATAAATAAGATAAGGTCCCTGATCTGAAGGGATCCTCATAGTCCCCAAATCTTAAAAAAATTCAGTCACTAGCAATAGTCTCAAGTCTGCTGTGAAATTTGATGAGCTTTATTTATTTGAGTTATGAAGCAGAAATAAGTTTTCATGCTCTTATTTTTTTTAAAGAAAATATAGAGGCACTATTGAAATTTTGGACCAAATGTGGTAGAGTTTTGATAAAGAAAGGTTGATCCTGAATTATTTTGTGATTGGAGAACGTGAAAAGGGATTTAAATGAAGGAACCTCAGCCTGGGGTTTGTGAGAAAGAGATTAGTGAGTGAAAATTATTAGACATAAGGTAAACTAAAGGATTCCCTTTGGTATATACTCTGCCTAAATTTGGGGGAAAGCTTAATACATATTGAGGTGGAACATGGTCCACCACTACTTCTGAAGAATGGTGATTAATTTTGAAAAGTGTTCTGAGGCAGTGGTCTCGCTCACTTATAGCTGGTCATGGGACCTTCTGGGCCTTTGCAGGATAGAGCAGGGATCATCCAGCTGAAGTTCTTTAAGAACCTATGGGTATCCTCTCAGTTTGTGCTCTGCTCCTTTTTAGCATTTCTAGAGGTTTGGACTCAGAATCACCCTTGTAGGCTTCACCTGAAATAGAATTTGAGAGTTCATGGCTGACTGCTCTGGCCTTTGGGAGGTCCCGGTACTATTTTCCTTCTGTTTATAATAAATAATTTTCATCAACACTACATGTATTCAATTTACAGGTGTTTGAACTTTTTAGCCTACATGGAAATTTCAGGTTAAAAAGCAGATCTAGAACTTATTGAAGAAAAAAAAAAAATTCTTTTCTCCTGCCATCTTAGAGTAGATAAAAGTCCAGGGAGCTGTCTCTGACTCCTGTTTGAAGCACAAATGCAAACAGTGGTGGTGCTTCATCTTGAATTCGTCTTCGAGTATATTGGGGAAGGGAACTTACACCCTGGCCTTGTATTGATCTTGAACATACACTGACTGATAATTGACTGATAAGCTGGCTTTAGTGGACACCAATTCTGGGTGATATATTGGCATTTGCTTCTGAAGTCTGCAATGGATACAACTCCTGCTGTAAGTTTAGACTCAGCTTGGTCAGGACCTGGTGGTTCATCTCACCTTTCACTGATGCTGCATTGGTCTCAAGTCTCTGCCATGAGCTGCCGAGAACACTGACTATCTCCTTATCCTCTTCTGTGGGTCTCTTGGTTCCTCAGCATGGAAAGCCCCACCATGACTGCTATCCTGTTAACTTCTTGCCTAAGGAAACTGTGGAAACCTTTGGGTTTACTCCACCAGATGAGAGATTAGGAATGATAATTAGGCATCTTTTTTTTTTTTTTTTTAATTAGGCCTCTTTCTGACTACTTTTTCTGTCTTCTTTACTCTGCTGGGGATATATTACTTCTTTACTCTGTATTAGCATAGTGTTGCCTTGCATAGTGGTTTTGTTCCTGAGACCCAAGGGGTAAAGAGCTCCTTTGCCTTCAATGTTCCTTTTATCTTACCTAATAGTCCACCCTGCATCCTCCCACTTCAGCCTGGAAAGTGTGGGTAGGAAATACTTTTCTTTTGCTGCTTCCCTTCTCTTCTGTCTTCCTTCCTCTTCCCAAAAGCCACTTGCAAAGAAAGAAATACGTTTTCACACTTCTCATTTTTACAGAGATCTGTAAAAATCTCTGATCAAGTCAGCCAGATCTGCCTCTTCACCCATAAAGGAATCTTTAAAATCTTTTTTCTCTCACACAAAGCCTGACTTTGAAGACTATTTCCTAACCTTGTTGACCTGAAAACTCTATTTGCTGGCTCTAGTGATTATTTACTTTTATTTCTCTTTATATTGATGCTGCAGCAATCCTATCCTCTTTACCCCACTTTCCAAGGAAGATGGATACTTTATGATATCTAAATAGTATGCAAAAGAGGAAAGCTTGGTAATATACTTCAAAAAATGTAACGTATGCTATCTATGGATCAAGCAGCTGTTTTAGTCCATCTGTCTTGCATGTGACATTAGCCTATAAGTAAAGATAGGGTTAGACTAGCTGCAAAGAAAATGTGGCCTGGGTTGATTGATATGTAGGTTGGTAGTACCTAAAATGTCCTTTGACTGTATCCACTAATGATAGTTTATACATCGACCTTCAGATCATCCATTCTCACTTGTCAAACCCTGTTTCCTAACATTTGGATAAAGCAAATGGCTCAATCCTGCTGTAGCATGAATCTTTCAAGACCTGGCAAAAAAAGAATTTTGAATATTGGCAGATTTTTGCAAAATAATTTATTAAAAATAAAGTTGATTTATTTTAAAAAGCCAAGAAAATACATAGGTTTAGATAAACGAAGTAAAATATACAAAATAAAAATTTTCACCTGCCTTGTGTAAGTTGAACATTTATAATTAGACTTTATTTAAGATGGACCAGACAAGCACCAAAATTATACATGGCAATCGAATGCTATAATACCATGAGAATGTCTTTTTTTACATCATTACTGTTTGTTTTCTCTACCAGACTGTAAGCAACTTGAGAGTAAGACTATGTCTTATTCACTTTGTTAATCCAAGGCTCTAAAGTGATAATTGGAACATTGTAAATATTAACACCTATATGCTGTCTGTCTGGATCTTTGCTGATCTCTGAACAAAAGACTTGTGAATGAGAACAAAAAGGCAATTATATATCTCTTTTTAGTGTTATATGCTTGGAACAACACTCCATGATGGGGGGGACCTAATAATTTGAGTTTTAGCTTGTATTGAAATGAATTGAATTTGAATGGCCCAATTTAATACTAGTCAAGGCTTCTGGTGAAAAACAGATTTCTTGGCAATCTAATCTAGCTTATAACATCATGAAATGCCTTCGTTATCACAGCCTTCACAAGCCAACAAGCTAGGAATTCTAATTTTTATGAACTGATAGGAGTGTAAGGTTTCATTTGATATACTACAAGTACTCTTGATTGTGATGTCTCCTGGTCATAATATCATACTGAAATACCATGGAAACTTAAAAAAATATTTATACAAATGTTAAAAAATAAAAAAGCTTGTGAGATGAACAGCAAAAATCAGCCCTTTGACTTTTAATTTATGACTTGCAAGTCTTTGCCTTTTAGGACTTGAAAATGTTTCAGTTTTCACCATTTATAGCCAGGTATGAAGTAAGGAGAATATTTTGGTATTGAAAGTTTGAAGAATTCTAATGGCAAGAATAAAGCATTGTTGGTTCCAAATGAATACGTGTTTTGAGAATTGTTATTGTTTTATATAAAAAAAGTTATTTGTGCATGTAAGAGAAACACACTTTTGTGATAAACCTATTACACTGTCATTGTGCTATAACAGAAATCTTGTTACTTTGTAAAAAGCCCCAATATTATGATTACTGAGTGCTCAGAAATTTCTTTGAGTGGTTAGAAACAGATCTGATCAATGAGGTAAGCAGTTCATAAATGTCTTTGAGGGATTTTTAGTTTGGGTTGCCCAACTGAAAAAGGAGTATTATTTGGCACGTCTATGGATATAATGGTATGCTAGGCAGCAGGTCTGTGGCCTAATTTAGCCAGAGAATGCACATTAACAAATTGGCTCTGTCAATGATGGATTATGCCTGAAAGAAGTTAACTGAATGCAATCTACTGGTCATAGAGCAACACAGGTTTTTTTTCTTCTTCCCATCAGGCCGACTTTTCTCTTGGCTCAGCACTTAACAGGCTCCACATGCAAAACTGGATGATCCGGTTGTTGTAAAGTAGCCTCAATGTGTGCATTTTGGGAAAGGGAAGAAACACTTATATTAAATTTTGTCTGTTAATCTTTTGGAATGTGTGTGGATCAGACTCTGGGAAGGAGATGGATAGCTTCATGGTGAAATGTTGGCATACCATTTCTAGCTTCCATTTGTCAGCGAAAAAGGGGAAGTGTTCTGCATCAGAAATAGTGATTTATTTGCTACTTACAAAGAAAATGAATGGACAAAAATGAGTGTGTCATTGTAATATTTGGACTTAAAGGCCATCATAAAGTCAAGCCACTTAATTAGTTCTTAAGCCAGTTGGTTGCAGCTAACTCTTCATTTCTTTATAATTTTTGTTACATTTAGTAAGAAGGCAGAATATGGCTGTTAGTATGAGGGGTCACCTTTATGTAGAATAAAAATATGGAGATTTCAAATTTAGAGCAGTGGTTCAGTAGAAATGACTCCATACCATTCTTTGGGCACTCTTTAATCATACTTTTCAATTTTTCTTTGCATCACTCAGAGGTTGGACACATGTCACTTTCAATAGCACATCTCTTCTTTGAGGTTCTACCTCTAATTTCATACTTGATGGAAGTTCTCAATTGATGATATACCAGCTTTTTATATTAAAATTGTCAACAAATCCTTAAATTTCTGAGAAGAATAGCATTTGGATTGAATACCAATCCATTTATTACTTATCAGGCTAGAATATGCTTCAGTAACAAAGAATGCCCAAATTTCAGGACTTAACCATTTAAAAAGCTAACTCTCACACTATGTGTCCACAAATAATGGGCAGAATCTTTGACAGAGCTTCTGTCTGGACAGATGCTTTCATGATTACTTGGAAAAGGGAACATGTTAAATCATGTCCTGGCTCTTAAAACTTTCACTTCATAGCCATACACATTTTATTGACCACAGTGAAAGTGTTAGCCACTCAGTCATGTTCCACTCTTTGCCACCCCATGGATTGTAGCCCGCCAGGTTCCTATGTCCATGGAATTCTCCAGGCAAGAATACGGGAGTGGGTTGCCATTCCTTTCTCTAGGGGATCTTCCCAACCCAGGGATTAAACCCAGGTCTCCTGCATTGTAGGCAGATTCTTTACCATCTGAGCCACCAGGGAAGCCCAAGCAAATCAGTATTTGCCTACCCCAAAGTCTCAAAGATTTTCTCCTATGTTTTCTTCTCAGAGATCTGTAATTTGCATTTAGGTTTGTGAGCCATTTTGAATTATTTTGGTCTGTGGTATGAGGTAAAGATTGCATTTTCTTTCTTTCCAGATGGATTTCCAGTTGTTCCAGAACAATTTGTTGAAAAGACTGTCCTTCCCCCATATAGTTGTCATAGCACCTTTGTAAATAGTAAATTGACTATCTATTCGTCTGTCTATTCTAAACTATTACTGGGCTGTCTCTCTTGGTCCATTGCTCTATATGTCTATCCGTAGGCCAGCAAATAGTGTTTTGATTACTGTATCTGTAAGTTTGAAATAGGTAGTGTTAAGTCCTGTAACTTTGGTCTATTTCAGTATTGTTTTCACTGTTTTAGGTCCTTTCAGTTCAGTTCAGTCGCTCAGTCATGTCTGACTCTTTGCTACCCCATGAGCCGCAGCACACCAGGCCTCCCTGTCCACCACCAACTGCCAGAGTCTATCCAAACCCATGTCCATTACAGTTCCATAATAAATATTGTAATAACTTGTCAGCCTTTACAAAGAAAGGATAGAGTTTTGATTAGGGTTGCTTGTTTTTTTTTTCCTAACTTTTTATTTTGCATTGGGGTGTGGTCAGTTATCAACGTTGTGATTGTTTCACGTAAACAGTGAAGGGACTCAGCTACACGAATACATGTATCCATTCTCTTCCAAAGTTCTCTCCCATGGTTAGGATTGCTTTGAATCTTTGGGCCAATTTAGGATGAGAAGATTTACTTCTTAACCCAGTTGAGTTTTTCAGTATTTCCTTATCTGTATAGGTCTTTAATTTTTTCCTCAACAATATTTTATAATTTTCAGTGTGTGTATCCTATTAAATTTATCCCTAAGTATTTTATTTTTCATGATAATGAAAATGGAAACAGATTGGTATATATATTGGCCTTGCACCCTGTTGCTGCTGCTGCTGCTAAGTTGCTTTAGTCGTGTCCAACTCTGTGCAACCCCATAGGCAGAAGCCCACCAGGCTCCCCTGTCCCTGGGAATCTCCTGGCAAGAACACTGGAGTGGGTTGCCATTTCCTTCTCCAATGCATGAAAGTGAAAAGTGAAAAGTGAAACTGAAGTCACTCAGTCATGTCCGACTCTTCACGACCCCATGGACTGCAGCCCACCAGGCTCCTCTGTCCATGGGATTTTCCAGGCAAGAATACTGGAGTGGTTGCACCCTGTAAGCTTTTTCAATTTACTTTTTAAATTTTAGTACCTTTTTCATATGTATTGGTGTCTTCTATGTATATAATAATTTCTTTTTCATGGTAAGATAGTTTACCTCTTCTTTTTCAAATAGTATGCCTTTTATTTATTTTCTTTCATTATTTCACTAGTAGGACCTCAACAGTGTTGAACAGAAGTTGTAAGAGCAGATATATGCCTTATTTCTGATCTTTGAGGGGAAAATATTGTCTTCACTATTAAGCATGATGTTAGCTGTGGGTTTTTTAGTAGCTATAAATCTTTAGTAGATGCTTTTTTTTTTTATCAAATTGAGGAAGTTTTTAAGCCCAGTTTTCTGAGATTTAAAAGTTAAGATAGGTATTAAAGTTTCTTAAGTATTTTTTATGCATTGATTTTGAGATGCTCAGATGTCTTTTCTCCTTCATTCTTCTAATATGATGAATTACACTGGTTTAGTTTCAATTTATTTTATTTATCAATTAAATAAATCGATTTATTTTATCAATCTTGTATTCTCAAGAAAACCCTATTTGGTCATAATGTATAACACTTTTATCTATTGCTGGATTTAATTTGCTTATATTTTATTAAGATTTTTTCTTCTATGCACATGAGGCATATTAGTCTTAAAATTTCTTGCCATGTCTTTATCTTTTATTGTTATTGAGGAAAGACTTGTCTCATAAAATAGAGGCAAGGTCCCTCCTCTATTTTCTAAGAATTCTATCTACGGAACTAATATTATTCCTTTCTTGAGTATTTGAAATAATTCACCAATGAAGCTATCTGGGCCTGGAGTTTTATTTATGAGAAGAGTTTATTCTGATTTATTTTCTCTAATTGACAGGAGGGCTATTCAGATGTTCTGTTTTTTCTAAAATCAGCTTTGGTAATTTGTATCTTTAAGGAGTTTGTCTATTTCATCTAATCAAAACTATTTTGCAAAAATTGTTTTACACTAGTATCTTCTTTTAAGTATCTGTCTAATCAAAACTATTTTGCAAAATTGTTTTACACTAGCATCTTCTTTTGAGTATCTGTAGGACCTTAGTGATTTTCCTTCTTTCAATCCTAGTATTACTAATTGAACTTTCTTTTTTTTAAAACCAGAGATTCTTTTCAATTTTGTCAGACTTCTGAAGAAACTGGCTTATATTTCACTGAAGGAAGAGAGGATGAATGGATGAGATGCAGGGTGTTTTTAGAGTAGTAAAACTATTAGATGTGAGACTGTAATAAGGGGTACATTTCATTATGCATCTGTTAGAACCCATAGAACTTGTACAACACAAAACAGCAAACCTTTCTTCCTTGCCCTAGAACTCTTGGCAATCATTGATATTTTTATGTCCCATTTAAAAAATGTCATGTAGTTGATCCAGGATACAATCAAGGCTTATGCCGTCCATTTTCTTATTATGTGTCTTTAGCCTGTTTAAGTCAGAACAGAACTTTTGCTTTCCTCTACCCCCACTCGACCATGACATTGACGGAAGAGTTGCAGAAGAGTTTGAGCCATAGATGCAGAAAACGAACTAGTAGTTGCTAGTGGGAAGGAGGGGGAGAGGCAATACAGGGGTTGGGGAGAGGGAGGTACAAACTAGTGCATGTAGGATAGGCTACAAGCATGTATCATACAACATGGGGAATATAATAACAAAGACTTTATAATAACTGTAAATAGAGTGTAATCTTTAAAAATTGTACATAAATTAAAAAAAAAAATAAGGGACTTTCAAAAAGAAAAAAGTCCTAGAAGAAAACATAGGCACTATACTCTTTTACATTAATCTAAGCAGTTTTTTTTGTTTGTTTGTTTTGGATCTGTATTCTCAGGCAAAGGGAACAAAAGTGAAAATAAGCAAATTGGACCTATTCACAATAACCAGAACATGGAAGCAACCTAAATGTCCATCCACAGAGGAATGAATAAAGAATGTAGTATATATATATATGATAAAATATTAGTCATAAAATGAATGAAATTGGGTCATTTTTAGTGATCTGGATGGACCTAGAGTCTGTCATACAGAGTGAAGTAAGTCAGAGAAAACCATATATTAACATATATATGGAATCTAAAAAAAATGATACAGATGAACCTATTTGAAGGGCAGGAATACAGATGCAGATGTAGAGAATGTACATGTGAACATAGGATGGGGAAGGAGAGGATGGGACAAATTGACAGAATAGCACTGACATATATACACTATCATGTATAAAGCAGATAGCAAGTGGGAAGGTGCTGTATAACATAGGGAGCTCAGCTGAGTGCTCTGTAATGACCTAAAGGGGTGGGATGGGGGTGGATGGGAGGGAGGCTCAAGTTCAGTTCAGTTCAGTCGCTCAGTCATGTCCAACTCTTTCGACCCCATGAATCGCAGCACGCCAGGCCTCCCTGTCCATCACCAACTCCCGGAGTTCACTCAGATTCATGTCCATTGAGTCAGTGATGCCATCCAGCCATCTCATCCTCTGTCATCCCCTTCTCCTCCTGCCCTCAATCACTCCCAGCATCAGAGTCTTTTCCAATGAGTCAACTCTTTTCATGAGGTGGCCAAAGTACTGGAGCTTCAGCTTTAGCATTATTCCTTCCAAAGAAATCCCAGGGCTGATCTTCAGAATGGACTGGTTGGATCTCCTTGCAGTCCAAGGGACTCTCAAGAGTCTTCTCCAACACTACAGTTCAAAAGCATCAATTCTTCAGCGCTCAGCCTTCTTCACAGTCCAACTCTCACATCCATACATGACCACAGGAAAAACCATAGCCTTAACTAGACAGACCTTTGTTGGCAAAGTAATGTCTCTGCTTTTGAATATGCTATCTAGGTTGGTCATAACTTTTCTTCCAAGGAATAAGCGTCTTTTAATTTCATGGCTGCTGTCACCAACTGCAGTGATTTTGGAGCCCCCCAAAATAAAGTCTGACATTGTTTCCACTGTTTCCCCATCTATTTCCCATGAAGTGATGTATATACATATAGCTGATTAATACTGATGTATGGCAAAAGCCAACACAACATTGTAAAGCAATAATACTCCCAAACAAACAAATAAAACCTTCTCAAAACTAAAAAAGCTTTTATACAGTAAAGGAAACTATCAACAAAATGAAAAAGGAACTTACTGAATGGGAGAAACTATCTGCAAATGATATGACTGGAAAAGGATTTAATTCCAAAATATATGAAGAATTTCTACAACTAAAAAAAAAAAAAAAAAAAACCCAATTAAAAAATGAGCAGAGGCATTTTCCCAAAGAAGACATACAGATAACCAGTAGGCACATGTAAAGATACTCAGCATTATTAATCATGAGGAAAATGCAACTCAAAACCACAGTGAGCTACCTCACAGTTGAAGCCACTATGGAAAACAGTATAAAGGTCCTGCTGCTGCTGCTGCTGCTGCTAAGTCGCTTCAGTCATGTCTGACTCTCTGCGACCCCATAGACGGCAGCCCACCAGGCCCCCTCGTCCCTGGTATTCTCCAGGCAAGAACACTGAAGTGGATTGCCATTTCCTTCTCCAATGCATGAAAATGAAAAGTGAAAATGAAGTTGCTCAGTCGTGTCTGACTCAGCAACCCCATGGACTGCAGCCTACCAAGCTCCTCCATCCATGGGATTTTCCAGGCAAGAGTACTGGAGTGAGGTGCCATTGCCTTCTCCATAAAGGTTCCTAAAAAATTTAAAAATAGAACTACCATTCAACACAACAATTCCACCCCTGAGTAATTATCTGAAGAAAATGAAGACACTAATTTGAAAAGATATATGCACCTTAGTGTTCACAGCAGCATTATTTATAATAGCCAAAATATGGAAACAATATAAGAACTTTTTGACAAGTGAGTGGATAAATAGGATGTGGCACATATATACAGTGGAATATTACTTAAAATATTATATCATAATATATAATATATAATAAAAGATTAAAATAATATATAATATGATATAAAAATGAAATCTCATTTGTGACAACATTTTTGGACATGGAGGGTATTATGCTTAGTGAAATAAGTCAGATTGAGAAAGACAAAGTATGTTTTCACTTACATGTGGAATTTAAAAGACAAAAGAACAAATATAACAAATCAGAAATGGACTCATAAAGAAAGAACTAGTTGTTACTGCATAGGAAGGTATGAGGAGAGGGGGAAATAGAAGGGGATTAAGAGGTACAAACTACCAGTTATAAACTAAGTTGCTGGGATATAATATACAGCACAAGGAATATGGTATAACAACTGTATGGTGTGTAATCTGTAAACATTTTGAGTCACTGTGCTGTACACCTGATAATAATAGTGTAGTAAGTCAAGTGTATCTAAAAGACTGTCTTTTTTCATTCATCATAATCCTTTAAGACTTATCCAGGCATCAATAATTTATTATTTTTAATGCTGGTAACATTTTATTGTATGGATATACCACACTTTACATCGATGGACATTTGACTTGTGTTCAGTTTTTGGCTTTTCAAATAAAGCTGTTTTGAACATTTGTGTACAAGTCATTGTAAAAACATACATTTCCTTTCCCTTGAGTAAATCCCAGTGAGTGAAATGGCTGGCTATATGTATTTAACATTTTAAGAAACTGACAAACTATTTTCAAAATGATTATATCATTTTATATTTCTACCAGCAGTGCATGAGATTTTCAGTTGTTTCATATCTTTGCCAACACTTGGTATGTTCATTTTGTTAATATTAGACACTCTAATTGTTGTACAGTGATCTCTCATTGTGATTTAAGTTTGTGTTGTATTAGTGATTAATAATGATAAGCATCTTTTGATATGCTTATTTGTCATCTGTATATCTTGTTTGGTGATAAGTAAGTAAGTAAAGTCACTCAGTCGAGTCTGACTCTTTGTGACCCCATGGACTGCAGCCCACCAGGCTCCTCAGTCCATGGGATTTTCCAGGCAAGAATACTGGAGTAGGTTGCCATTTCCTTCGCCAGGGGATCTTCCCGACCCAGGGATTGAACCCGGGTCTCCTGCATTGGAGGCAGACGCTTTAACCTCTGAGCCACCAGGGAAGTCCTGTTCAAATCTTTTGTCTACTTGTGCTGAATTTTGAGAGTTCTTTTTGTATTCTGATTACAAGTCCCTAATCAGGTATGTACTTTGTAAAGGTTTCTTCTCAGTCAATGGCTTGTTTTGTTATTAACAGTGTATTTTGAAGAATAGAAGTTTTAAATTTTGTTGAAGTCTAGTTAGTCAATTTATTCTTTTATGGATCATACTTTTTGTTTCATATCTAAGAACTTTTAGCCTAATCCAGGGGTCAGCAAACTATAACCTATAGTGCAAATATGGGCTGCTGATTGTTTTACATGATCTGCGGTCAAGAATTTTTTAATAGAAATTTTTGTTGAGATAACTATAAGTTCATGTGAAATTACAGCAAACAATAAAGAGCATCCATATAAAGTTTCTCTAATTTCTCCCAGTGGTAGAAGTTTGCAAACCTGTGTAGTTTAATATCACATCCAAGTTATTGACACAATCCACAAACCTTATTCAGATTTCTGCAGTCTTTCTTTCACTCACTTGTGTGGGTAACTACTTTAACATTTTTAAATGGTTGGAAACCAACCATTTCCAAATCAAAAGTGTATTATTTCTCAATATATGAGTATTATATGAAATTCACATGTCAGTGTCCAAAGTAAAGTTTCACTGGAACATTTATTCCTTTATGTATTATCTGTGACTCTATGATAACAGAATGGGGTAGTTGTAACAGAAGCTATCTGTGATAATCCCATTACCTTCCACTGTTGCTCAATGCACTATAAATTGCTATGATGCTGTTATAATGCTGTTGACAGCATTTTGTGTATCACATACCACTGTACCATGACATTATATTTACTTTTTCATCACCAGGGCATTCCCGTCATGTCACATCAAGAAGAGAAAACTAGACTTTAAATATCATACTTTTAAGGCACAGTAGAGTTTAACCATTTAAATTAATAATTTGTTAACAAATTAGGTGGTAAAGTATTTATTTATCATGGAATGACTCAACAGCTATGTTGAAAGAATGTAATATATGTACATTGATATTACCAGACTATTCATCACGATATTCCCAACACATAGGACAGAACAGTCAAGAAAAATTAGAAATTTTCAATGAAATATCTCATCATGGTAAAATTTTTTTCCAAAAATAAAAAATGAGATGCAACCAAAACAAGCTTTCAAGTGGTCCGTTTGTTAGCCAAGCAAGGATTTCTGATGGTGAGTTAATTAAATCTTGTTTGCAGCAACTGAAGAATAAATGTGTTGAGGGAAAACATTTAAGTTTATTAGTTAGGCAAAAGTGATTCCTCAAAGAGTTGAAGACATTAGGAGGGACATCGTAGTCAGTTTAAAATGAAGGCAAATGATTTCAAGTGCATTTCCTTGGCTCTTGATGAATTGAAAAATGTATTGATATTCCTTAACTGTTACTATTTATTTAAAGATTCAGGGCTTCCTTGGTGGCTCAGTGGTAAAAAATTTGCCTGCAATGCAGGAGATGCAGGGGATGCAAGTTCGATCTCTGGATCAGGAAGATCCCCAGGAGGAGAGCATGGCAACCACTCTAGTGTTCTTGCCTGAAAAATCCCATGGACAGAGGAGCCTGGCAGGCTACAGTCCAAGGGGTTTCAAAGAGTCAGACATGACTGAAGCAACTGAGCACAGCATTCAAAGAATCAATACAAAGTGATAAAATATTAACCCAATGAAAAGTCATCATGGAACTACTACAGCTGAGAATATTTTCAAGTTATGAAAACATTAATTTAGTTCAACCTGAAGGGTGGTATTTGCTAAAATGTGTTACATCTGTTAGTGGTAAAAATGTGAATGAAGCAGGAAAGATTTGGTTGAACAAATGAACATAACTTTTGAAAATAAAACTTGTTTAAAGCCTTTGGTTATTTAGTGGTTCTTTGCAGGAAATATTAATATTTGAATCTGTTATTTGTTTTTGAAACAGTAGTTTTAAGAGTAGACTTCACGCACTCTCATGGGCTTCAATTGTGCATTCTGTGAATTTGTATCAGAAACAGAAGCAGAATATCCTAGCTTGCCCTTCCACACAGCAGTTCAACGATTTAGCAATGGTAGTGTTCCATTGTGATTTTCTTGAATTAAGGGCTAAGACTGAAATTTTTCTGAAAGCAAAAAACCTCTTTGAATTGTTACTATTTAACACTGAATGGCTTTGGAAATTAGCTTTTGCTGTAATTTAACAAAGTTAATGCACTTACTCCAAAATTACAAGGAAAACAGTGCATAGATGAGTAAAGTATAAATGAGGTGTCATTTTGATTTTTGTTTCTTGAATCTCAAGTAATGTCAGGCTTCTTTATACAGTTTCTATACTGTCCAGTGTTAAAACAAGAAATGAGACCTTCATTCCTATGCAAATTTGTAGTAGGTATCTTTTCCAGAAGCATTTTTAGACTATAATGCAAAGGCAAGAGAAATTCCATATTTCAAAATCCATTTAACTTAGTGCAAGTAACCTTGACTTAGAAGTAATCTGCAGTGTAATGACAGGCTGAAAGAAAAATATGAAGAAAAGAATCTAGCAGAATTATGTAAATGCCTTCCAAGTGATGAATATTCTCAATTAAAATCATATGATTATGGATTGCTATCAGTATCTGGTAGTACCTATCTATGTGAAAGACATTTTCAAATATAAAAATGTGTGAAATCTCATTGTGTGTGCTCAGTAGCTCAGTCGTGTCCAACTTTTTGCAACCCCATGGAGTCCACCAGGCTCCTCTGTCCATGGAATTCTCCAGGCAGGAATACGATAGTGTGTTGCCATTTCTTGTGCCAGGGGATCTTCCCAACCCAGGGATCAAGCTCTTTTCTCTTGAGCTGCCTGCATTGTAGGTGGATTCTTTACCGCTGAGCTACCAGGAAAGACTGTATAATAAAATCTCATTACAGATTAGCATTAAAATATGTACTTTTGCAATTTATTTTTTACATTAATTTTTTTATATTGAGATTGAACTCACATATCATAAAATTCATCATTTTAAAGTGCATACTTCAGTAGTTTTTAATATTTTGACAAGGTTGAACAATTACTGTTTCAGAAAGTTTACATCAGCACCAAAAGCCCATACCCATTTTGTTGTTCTTGTTCAGTTTCTAAGTCATGTCCTACTCTTTGTGACCCCATGGGCTGTGGCACACACCAGGCCCCTCTGTCCTCTACTATCTCCCAGAGTTTGTACAAATGCATGTCCATTGAGTTGGTGATGCTATCTAACCATACCCACTAGCAGTGACTAATTCCCCCTTCCTCTAACTGCTATTTATTTTCCTCTCTGTATGGATTTGCTTATTCTGAACATTTAATATAAATGAAATTGTTTATCTGGCCGTTTGTCTGGCTTCTTTCCGTTAGCCTGTGTTTTCAAGGCTCAGTCAGTTGTAGCAAGTTTCAGTACCTGTCATTTTTATGTGAATTCCATTATATGGATACTCCACATTTGTTTATCCACTTACTAACTGGCACAAGTTTGAATAATTGATAGAAATTGATTGAAAGTTTCTACTCTTTTTGCTGTTATGAATAAAGCTCCCATGAGCATTGATGTACAAAATTTTGTTTGAACACATATTTTCAATTATCTTGAGTATATACCTAGTTGTGGAATTGCTGATTGTCGTGGGTTGAACTGTATCCCTCCTGACAAAGGCCATGTTGTGGTTCTAACCTTTGGTGTCTTTACTGTGACCTTATCTGGAAATACCGTTTTTGCAGCTGTAATAAAATTGAGATGTTGGGTTAAGGCGGACTCTAATCCTATGATAGATGTCCTTATAAGAGGAGTGCCAAAGAATCAACACTTTGGAATTGTAGTGCTGGAGAAGACTCCTGAGAGTCCCTTGGACAGAATGGAGATCAAACCATTCAGTCCTAAAGGAAATCACCTTGGATATTCATTGGAAGGACTGATGCTGAAGCTGAAGCTCCGATCCTTTGGCCACCTGATGCGAAGAGCTGACTCAATGGAAAAGATGCTGATGCTGGAAAAGATTGAGGGCAAGAGGAGAAGAGGTTGACAGAGGATGAGATGGTTGGATGGCATCACTGACTCAATGGACGTGGGTTTGAGCAAACCCTGGGAGATGGTGAAGGACAAGGAAACCTGGTGTGCTGCAGTCCATGAGGTTGCAAAGAGTTGGACACAACTTAGCAACTGAACAACGATAAGAAGAGGGGAATTAGGACATACAGAGACAGACATACATAAAGGGAAGACAGAAACAGACACTGGAGTGATGTACCAACAAGACCAATAATGCTGAAGATACTGGTAACCACTGGAAGCTAGAGGAAGCAAGGGGGAATCTTCCCTAGAATCTTTAGAGAGGGCATGGTCTGAAATCACAGCCTAATTTTGGATTTCTAACTTTAGGATCTGTAAAAGAATAAATTTCTATGGTTTTAAGTCATTCAGTTTACACTAATTTGTTATGAACCCTCTAGAGGATCATATCACTGGGTCATATGACAATTTTATGTCTAACATTTTTAGGAAATGTTAAATTGATTCAGTAGTAGCTGTGCCATTTTACAATCCCACTAACAGGATATGAGGACTCCAGTTTCTCTACATCCTCAACTTTTTTTTTAAATTGAAGTCATCCCAGTGAGTGTGGTAGCTGGTGGTTTTAATTTGCATTTCCCTAGTGATCAGTGATTCTTAACGATCTTTTCAAGGGCTTGTTGGCTACTTGTGTATCTTCTTTGGGAAAATATCTATTGAAATTCTTTGCTCATTGGGGTATAAGTGTTCTTTGTACAACCTGGATATTAGATCCTAATCAGATATATAATTTGCAATATTTTCTCCCATTCTGTGTATTGTATCTTCACTTTTGATGTACAAAAGTTTTTATGTTTTGATGCAGTCAGTGTAACAGTTTTTTCTTTGACTGTTATTTTTGTTGTTATGTGTGAGAAAAACATGCCTAATGCAAGCTCATGATGACTTACACCTATGTTAGAGTTTTATAGTTTCAGCTCTTATGTTTAGATTTTTGATTAATTTTAAGCTAATTTTTGTGTATGGTGTGAGGTATGGGTCTGGATTCATTCTTCTGCATGTGGATATGCAGCCGTCTCAGCACCATTTGTTGAAAAAGTTATGTTTTCCTCATTGACTGTTCTTGCATCCTCATCTAAAACAATTTGACTATAGATAAATGGGTTTACATCTTTTTTTTAAATTGAAGTATAGTTGATTTACAATGTTGTGTTAGTTTCAGGTGTACAACAAAGTGGTTCAGTTATACATGCACATATCTATCTATTCTTTTTCAGATTCTTTTCCATTACAGGTAATTATAAGATATTGAACATAGGTCCTTGTTTACCTATTTTATGTATAGTAGTGTATATACCTCAGTCCCAGTCTCCCAATCTACCTCCCTCCCCAAAATTTCTTCTCAAATTAATATTGGTAATTTGTGTCTTTTAATGAAATCTTCCACTTTTCTAATTTATTGACCTACAACTGTTATTTGTATTCCCTTATAATCCTTTATAGTTTTGAATGGTTAATAGTAATGTTTCCCCTTTCATTCATAGTTTTAACATTTGAATCTTCTTTTTTCCTTTTTTAAACACCTATCAATATTGTTTAACTTTCATAAAGCCAATTTTACATTTCAACTTTAGAATCTCTATTTGATTGCTTCTTATTATTTGGATTTTTTAATTGATAAGCCTCTATTCAATGAAACATCATTTTAATACTATATTTCTTTAAGCATTATCTTCTTATTCCTTGAACATTTTCAGCATAACTGATTAAGTCTTTAGTTTGTCCAGTGTCTAACTTTCTCAGGACAGTGTATGTTGACAACTTAATCCTGAGTTTGTATAATTCTTTCTTGTTATTTGCACGTCTTGTAACTTCTTTTTGAAAACTGGACATTTCAAATAATATAATGTAGCACTCTGAAAATTAGATTCTGCTCCATCTTCAGGATTGATATAACTGCCACTTGTTGAAGCAGTTTTTTGTTTAGCAGCTTTTCTGAGAACTAATTTTGATAAGTTTGTATCTTTTTTGTGTGTGTGTGCCCACTAAAGTTTCCATTGGTTAGCTTTGTGGAAAGGTAATGATTTAACAGAGATTCCTTAAATGTCTGGAATCATTAAGTCTCTCAGTATTTTTCAAGAGATTATAGGTGCTTTTTAAAGCAGTGACATTACTTTGCCAACAAAGGTCTGTCTAGCAAGGCTATGGTTTTTCCAGTAGTCATGTATGGATGTGAGAGTTGGACTGTGAAGAAAGCTGAGCACTGAAGAATTGATGCTTTTGAATTGTGGTGTTGGAGAAGACTCATGAAAGTCCCCTGGACTGCAAGGAGATCCAACCAGTCCATCCTAAAGGAGCTCAGTCCTGGGTGTTCATTGGAAAGACTGATGTTGAAGCTGAAACTCCAATGCTTTGGACATCTGATGTGAAGAGCTGACTCATTTGAAAAGATCCTGATGCTGAGAAAAATTGAGGCAGGAGGAGAAGGGGAGGACAGTGGATGAGATGGTTGGATGGCATCACTGACTCAATGGACATGGGTTTGGGTGAACTCTGGGAGTTGGTGACGGACAGGGAGGCCTGGTGTGCTGCAGTTCATGGGGTCGCAAAGAGTCAGACACAACTGAGCAACTGAACTGAACTGAGAAGTGGATCTGCACAGTTCAAACACATGTTTAAGGGTCAAATATAAATGCAAACATTTTGAATGGAGAGTTATCAGACAGGTAAAATAATAATTCTTTGGGAATGAAATCTGTTCTGCTCTCACTGGGCATGTGAGCTGTGAATTTTTTCAAGACTGCTGCAGTTCTGGGTATGGGACTTGTATAAGTTAAAACAAAGCTTAATTTTTCACTGATTGCTGCAAGCCTTTGATTAATTTCCAGAGTTATGAAAAAGTTTATTTTGACAATTTTTACCTTTTTTTTTTTTTGCTGCTTTTATGGAGGAGCAAACTTTTGGAGGTATTTACTCTGCCAGTGTTCTTGATGTCACACTGTAATCAATTTTGATGTTAGGAAATACTAACATTGACCTCCAACTAAGCAAAATATTACCCTCCTCAAAGAATTCCTTTGTTCATATTCTTATCAATATAGAGGGCCTTTATTACAAATAAGTTTCACTTTGTTATTTAGTTCCACGAAACTTGTGGAAATTTTTTTCTTTCTTGTTATGCAAATACCTCTCAAATATCCTCATTTTTTCTTTTTGGTCCAGTGCTTAAAATATTTACTTTCTGGCCCTGCATAGGAAAAATTTTCTGATCTCTGGTCTTATCCAAGATCCAGAGATTTTTCTCTTATGTTTCCTTGAGAAATTTTATAGTTGTAGGTTTTAAATTTAGGTCTATGATCTATTTTGAGTTAATTATTGTATACACTGCAAAGTATAGATCCAAATACATTTTTTCTACATCAACATGCAATCATTTTATCAAAATTTGTTGGAAAGGCTGCCTTTCTCCACTACTTTCCCTTTGCATGTTTGTCAAAATCAGTTGTCTATACATATGTGGGTTTAATTCTGGATTTTTACTCTTTTCCATTGATCTGTCTTGTCTTTACCATGCCTGTTGGTATTACCATGCCAATACCATGCCTGTTCTGATTACTATAGATTCATATTAATTCTTGAAATCAAGGAGTATAGGTTCTTCAACTTTATTATCACTTTTTTTCAGAATTGTTTGGATATTATAGATCTTTAACATTTTTATACACAATTAAGAATTAGTTTTTCAATTTCTACATGAAAGTCTTGCTGAGATTTTGCTTGGGATTGTGTTCAGTTTACAGGTCAATTGAGAAGAATTGACATCTTAACAAAATTGGACTTCTGGACCTATGAACACGGCGTATCTCTTCATTTATTTAGATCTTCTTTATTCTCTCAGAAACATATAGCTTCTAATTCCAGGGCCTTAGAATTTAAGATCTATACCTACTAAAGTGATAAGTGGGAGCACATGAGCTCTGACCTGTAGGCCAGGTTACCTGCTTTTTTATTCTAGCTTCACTATTTATTAGCTATGTGATCTTGGGGAACTCATTGACCCCACTTTGCTTCAGTTTACCATTTATAAAATGAAGGAGTCATGGTGTGATAATACTTATTCATAGGACTAATATGAATTAGTATATATATATATATTGTTTAGAACACTTTCTGGCACAGTACTATGCAAAGATTAGCTTTTGACTGCTCTCATAAGGAACTCTTACATGTATAATCTAACTTAAACTTTTACTGAGGGATGAGTACGCTTAAAACTTTCTTATTGTACTCTTGTGTGCATGTGTGCTCAGTTGCTTGTCATGTTTGATTCTTTGTGACCCTGAGGATTAGAGCCCACCAGGCTCCTCTGTCCATGGGATTCTCCAGGCAAGAATACTGGAGTGAGTTGCCGTGCCCTCCTCGAGGGTATCTTACAGACTTAGGCACTGAACCCACGTCTTCTGCCTCTCCTGCATTGTGAGTGGATTCTCTACCGCTGAGCCACAGGGGAAGCTCTTTATTGTATGCTAAGTAAGTCGCTTCAGTCAAGTCCGATTCTTTGCAACCAGTCTGTAGCCTGCCAGGCTCCTCTGCTCATGGGATCTCCAGGCAAGAGTACTGGAATGGGATGCCATTTCCTTCTCCATCTTATTGTATAGGGGCAAGTAAAAATGAAAGATATATAGCAAGTGGCAATAACTGCAAAAATGTTTTCTGGTCAGCACAATCTTTGAATTCATAGGGTGGTAATGAGGCTAAGTGGCAGTAAAGTCCTTTGAGGCTTGTAAATATAAACAATTTTATAATAATAATAGTTTACATTTGTAAAGAGCTTTTAACTACTTTCATGTGTATTATTTGGGCAAATGATGGCTGTGAATGGCTTTTTTCCCCTGTGACTGGCTTTTAAGCTATTACATAACAGAAGAGAAACTCTAGACTGCTAGCCAAAAAATATGAGCTAGACTATTTCTTTTTGATTTTAAAAATAAGTACACACGAACTTCCCTGGTGGTCCAATGGTTAAGAATCTGCCTTGCATTTCAAGAGGCACAGGTTTGATTCCTGGTTGGGGAACTAAGATCTCATATGCTGTAGAGCAGCTAATCCCATGCACCACAACTTCTGAGCCCAGGTGCCAGCATAACACAGCAAAGATCTTGTGTGCGGCCACTGGGACCCAACGCAGCCAAATAAATAAATAATAAAATAAAATAAGCACACAAAAATCCTTAACTTTAATGAGTGTTTTGTATAACTTTAATGAGTGTATAACTTTAATAAGTGCTTCCCTCATAGCTCTGTTGGTTAAGAATCTGCCTGCAATGCAGAAGACCCTGGTTCGATCCCTGGTTTGGGAGGATCCCCTGGAGAAGGGAAAGGCAACTCTCTCCAGTATTCTGGCCTGGAGAATTCCGTGGACTCTATAGTCCATGGGGTCGCAAAGAGTCAGACAGGACTGAGCAACTTTCGCTTCACTTGTACAAAACAATAGACTGTGATTTATAATATATGTAGCATAGTGGTTAAGAGTACAAGATCTGAAGCCTGACCCTTTGGGTTCAAATATCTGCTCGTCCCTTTCTAGATGTGTATGTATGGACAAGTTACTTAACTTCTTCATGACTTAGTTTCCTCATCTGAAACTAAGGATAAATAATAGTACTAACTTATAAGATTGTATGATGATTAAATGAATTAACATATATAAGATATGTTTATGCTCTTAGTTACATCTGCTATTTATTATTATTAGTAGTAGTAGCAACCATAGTAGCATTTTGTTGTTGTTGCTATCTATTCTTAAAATGTATTTATTTTAAATTGGAGGATAATTGCTTTACAATATTGTATTACTATTATTTTTTATTTTACTTTAAAATTTTATTGGAGTATAGTTGATATACAATGTTGTGTTAGTTTCAGGTATACAGCAAAGAGAATCAGTTATGCATATACATATATCTAATATTTTTAAGATTCTTTTCCTATCTAGGCCATTACAGAATAACAAGTAGAGTTTCCTATGCTATACAGTAGGTCTTTATTAGTTAACTATTTTATATATACTTTATATATAAAGTAGTGTATATATGTCAATCCCAAACTTCCAATTTATGTCTGTTTTTTTTTTTCAAGGAAATTACTCACATAATTTATTCCAACTCAAGTAGAAAAACATTTTCTCCATAATTCACATCCTATTTACTGTACATTATATTAAGATGACCATATCACATCTAGAAAGCTATATACATTGTCCAATGATGTATCTAGTTTCTTCTCAGACATTTGGTATAAGAAAAAGCAAAGTATACCTTGGCTAAGTTTTTATTGCCCAGGGGCAAAGTGAGTCTTAAATATACATGCTATTAAACACATGCTTCAAGTATAGAATCCTTTTGGCCTTGATGCAGAAGAAATTAGTCCTTAAATGTCTTTTAAATACAGTATGTCTATTACTTTTAAAATAATTTTTTGGCTCAACTCTATCCCCACTGGGCACAGATTCTTTCTCTTTCAGTTGTATTGGATCATATGAAGTCGTTTTTGTAGGTGTGAATGTTTGAATATCAGAAATTTCAAAATGTTCAACCTCATACACAATAACATGTAACACCGTAGGACAGCTACAGTTATAGAGAGGTGTGTGTGTGTGTAAAAGATGAGAGGGAGGACATGGAAATTTGTGGGCATTTATACCTCTTGGCATACTCCAGCTAAAAACCTCTATTCTAGCCTGTAGTTTTAGACACTCAAAGTCAAACACAGTTGCCCTAGTGGGCTTTCCTACTTCCACATTAATACAAAAAATAACATTTTTTAAATTATAAAATTAATGCTTGCTTCTTATGGAAAATATAGATAATTCTCAAAAAGGAAAAGAAAACCATTTATGGTCCTATCCATCAAGATAACTGCAACTAACCTTTTGGTATATATACATCCAAACTGCATTATTATCATAGGGTTTACTTTCTTAAAATATGTGGGACCACATTATATATTTTCTTTGTATTGTGTTTTTTATTCAGGTTTAAACATTTCGAAGAAAATAAATTTTGGTCTTCTGAGGTTCTCAGATCCATAGGTTTACTAATTATATGACCAAAGGCAGGTTTTATTGCCTTTTTATGCCTCAGTTTCCACAATCTGCAAAATAAGGTGATCATTAAAATAAATTAATATTGTGAATGTAAAGTCTTAGCATACACCTGGCATAACATACACCTGAAGTATTGCTGTTATTGTTAGATAAAAATTGGGAAGTAATGTAGAAATATAAGGTATAGTAAAGGCAGGTTGTAGATACATTTTCCTTGGATAACAAACAGGACAAAGGAGTTACAAAACATACTTTTCTCTCTAAAACATGAGAGTTTTACCTTAAGTGGGAAAAGAATTTGAAAAAGAATAGATACTTGCATATGTATAACCAAATCACTTTGCTATACACCTGAAACTAACACAACATTGTTATTTAATCAACTATATTCCAATATAAAATAAAAATTTTAAAAATAAATTGGAAACATTAAAAATCAATAAAAATATTTCACCTAAAAATGAAATATATATATAAAGTTTTTATATAGTAACTGACCCTAACATGCCTGTCAAATTATACCAATATAAAAGCTAAATCCATTGGTTAATCAAATAATATGCATTAGTTATTTCAGTTTGAGCAGAGAAAGTGAGATAGATACTCCTTTAAAAATGTTTGGTGAAGGAAAAGTATAGGAGCAGAGTCTGTTGGGGCACTCTTGATAGGGAATTGAAATGGTGATGTGAGGTCTGTATCAGGCCATCATGATTGTGAGGGAGGCTAAGTGAGGAAAGAGGGGCGTGGATGCGGCAGATCTTGTTCAAGATATTAATATCAATAGATTCAGAGGCTTTGGTTTCTCCCAAAGGATGGAAACAAGTCTGGTTCTATGCAAGGATCTCTTCTGTATATTCCAATCCTAGGGAAGATATTTGGGTAGTGGAGAGGGGTTTATGATAGAAAGGTGGAGAGTTGATAGATATCCACTCTAGAAGCCAGTTGGTCTTAAAAATATGAAGAATTTTTAAGAGAATAATAATGACTGATATTTACTGAGTGCTTTGTAAAATGCACCATTCTAACTCATTAGAATATGCTTCAGTTCAGTTCAGTCGCTCAGTCGTGTCCGACTCTTTGCGACCCCATGAATCGCAGCACGCCAGGCCTCCCTGTCCATCACCAACTCCTGGAGTTCACCCAGACCCACGCCCATGGAGTCAGTGATGCCATCCAACCATCTCATCCTCCGTCGTCTCCTTCTCCTCCTGCCCCCAAACCCTCCCAGCATCAGGGTCTTTTCCAGTGAGTCAACTCTTCGCATGAGGTGGCCAAAGTACTGGAGCTTCAGCTTTAACATCATTCCTTCCAAAGAACACTCAGGACTGATCTCCTTCAGAATGGACTGGTTGGATCTCCTTGCAGTCCAAGGGACTCTCAAGAGTCTTCTCCAACACCACAGTTCAAAAGCATCAATTCTTCGGCTCTCAGCTTTCTTCACAGTCCAACTCTCACATCTATACATGACTACTGGAAAAACTATAGCCTTACCTAGACGGACTTAGTTGGCAAAGTAATGTATCTGCTTTTCAATGTGCTATCTAAGTTGGTCATAACTTTTCTTCCAAGGAGTAAGCGTCTTTTAATTTCATGGCTGCAGTCACCATCTGCAGTGATTTTGGAGCCCAGAAAAATAAAGTCTGACACTGTTTCCACTGTTTCTCCATCTATTTCCCATGAAGTGATGGGACTGGATGCCATGATCTTCGTTTTCTGAATTATTAACTGCGCATATTTCTGCCCAGATGCAGAACACAGAACAAAATAAAAAATATTTAACTTGAAAAAAAATTGTTACCTTGAAGCTAGATGTGGCCGTGTTGACCAACTTCTAAACCAAATAAATACAAGTGGAAGTCTTGTATGAGCCTTAAAAGAGTCATTAAAAGGGAGGAGTTATGCTGTTAGTGTCTTTCTTTTCTCTTACTGATATCTTGAAATACATGTGATGACTGGAGTTCCAGCAGATATCTTGCATCATGAGGTGACCTTGAAAATCGAAGGAATGTGTTAAGGTTGGCAGAGTGACGCTGTGGAACCCTAGAACAGCTACAGGACTGCTACTTCTGCACTTCATTTACAAGAGAGAGGAATACATTTTAATTTTGTTTAAGGAATGTTATCTTGGTGTTTTATGTTAGATGTAGTTGAATCTAATCTTGAAAGACACAGTAGGGAATAATATTGATAAGGCACCACTATTACAGGGTGTTTCTGAGACTGATCAAATGAATTAACCTCTACTTGGCCTTCAGTCCTCTCTACCCCTTGACAACTTTTCTTATATTAATTGACTTCTAAGTGCTGGGGTCCCTCAGGTCTTGGTTTTAGGTCCCCTTCTCTTCTCTGGATATTTTCTTCCTAAGTCACATCTATTTACATGCCTTTATGTACTCTGTTGGTGATTTTCAAGTTTACATCTTCAGCGTAGACTCTTCTCAGATACAAACACACACACACACGCTCATATATATATATATATATATATATATATGCCTATTTGGTATTTCCTCTTGGATTTTCACAGGAATTTCAAAGTTAATATGCCTCAAATGGATTTTTAATCCCTATCCCCACCTTGCCATTCTGGCTGATACCTGTTCTTCCTTCGTTTTCTCCTAAGTAAATGGCACCATCATTCAAGCCAGAAACCCAGGAGTCATTGGTGATTTGTCCCTTCCCCTCAACCTCTTCATCTTCCTTCAATCCATCAGTAAGACTCTCAAAGTCTTATTTCCAAAGTATATCTTAAATGTGTTTACATTTCTCCATCTTGGCTTCCATGATCTCAGCCCATGCACTATCATTTCTTGCATAAACTACAATAATGGCATCAGGCTGGTGTTTTTCTTCTTGTTTCGTCTCCTTGTAATTCATTTCCACATACAATGAGGAGGGCAAATGGCCTTTTAAAACTGTAAATAGGTTTATGTCTGCCCTTTAAAATACTTGACTGGCTTCCCATTTTATTTATAAATAAAATAGAAACTGTCATGGATTACGAGGTCTTACATGTTTTATGATACTTACCTTTCTAATCTCAGTGTTCTTCTCTTTGCTTATTAAATGCCATCTTCTGTGGTCTCCTCTCAGGTCTTTAGATGCTGTTCTCTTTTATGCTTTAGCACTTTTGCTCAAGGCATCTGCTTGGAATGCTTTTCACTGTAATTTTTACGTGATTATCTCTATTTCAGCTTAAATCTGCAGAAAGTCCTTCCCTGGTCAACCTAAAAATCATTCCCCATCCACCTACTGTTACTTTCTACTACAGTGCCTTATTTATTTATTTTTCTTTTGGAGTACCTTTCTTATTTTATAATTACATTCTTTTAATTTAACAAATTACCTGTTTATTGACTGTCTCTTACCTAGACTATAACCTTCATGAATGAGGAGATTATGACTTATTTATTGTGATAAAGCAACATTTAAACTACGACTATTTCCCACCATGTAACTGATATATGGCACTGTTTATTAAATGAATGATAAAATGAATCTACCTAAAGATTCTCAGAGAATCTGGAGAAATCTGTGAAATCGCGGGGGGTAAATGGCCATATGTATTGGAGGCATTAGACAACATTTGTGCTGGGTCATACAAAATACATTTGATTGTCTGGGACTTCTGTTTGCATTAAATTGCTATAGGCAAATGTAACTAGGGGTTGAGTGGTCTTAGAGACTGTGCCATTTGACATACCTCTGCTAAGTCTTTACTAGAGAATTGGGCTACACACTGGCTTATTGACTGTGTGGTTGTAGTTTGGCAAGGCCAAGGCCATGGCTGGCCATCTGTGTCTTAGGTCCTTCTTTCGGTCTGGAATGGTGAGACAAAAACACTCCTGTCTTTCTGAAGCTGATGAAGAACAGACTTCTTCCCTGGAACGGGGCCGAACGGTAATGTGCCTCTAAGGACTGCACTGAGTAAACCTTTAGAGCAAGGTACAGTCAAAACTGATTAAAATCACACTATTTCATAACACTGCTTACAGGCAAAGACATATACCAGGAAGCTGTGAAGAAAGAGAGCTGGCTGT
Source organism: Aepyceros melampus (assembly GCA_006408695.1). Taxonomy (NCBI): domain Eukaryota; kingdom Metazoa; phylum Chordata; class Mammalia; order Artiodactyla; family Bovidae; genus Aepyceros; species Aepyceros melampus. The sequence goes on along the minus strand of SJXQ01006378.1, from coordinate 34,567 downwards.
CCAATCAACAGGAGCTTGGATCTGTTCTCTCACCCCTTGAGCTGTTTGTTCAGCACTGCATGGAAACAGATTTCCTGGTTCATTTGACTATTACACATTCAGCTTCCCCTACCCCATGTCTGATTTATTGACAAGATTCCAGTAGACATCTAAGAATTTCCCACAACAAGATTAAAAGTTGAGATAACGCTTTTGTTTCTCTGTTGCTTCCTTGAAAGGAAATGTTTAGGGGTATCTTAGGAAAATTGAAAAAAAGAATTATACCTCTTAGAAGTCTTTAGTATGTTACTAACACATTAAGAATTGCTATTCTTTCTTTGAGAAAGTGGACAATATTTCCAAGAAGCTGTTCACTAGTGTTCTAATATTCAATCTTTTCTGAGTGGTGATGTAAAGAGTGTTGTTCCTGGAATTCAAAGAAGGGTTCAAATTATGACTCTGTCACTTAACAATTTGAGGACTTTAGGAAAGTCACTTAACATCTCTGAGCCTCAATTTCCTTAAGTAAAATAGAAATAACAGCTGCCTACCTAACTCACAGACTTGTTTTAAGAATCAAAGTAATGGATGTGAAGGTACTTTGTATCCTGTAAAGCTCTTTGCAAATGTAAAGTGCCATTGTCCTTGCCAAGACTTTTTTTCTCTCTTTTCCTTAAAGAAAATGTTGACTTTTTCCAACCACTAGTTAATCATTCCTCTAAGGCCATACTTTTTTTTTTTCCAGGCAGAACAGGTGTCAGGCTCTATGATGAGATTTGGAGGAAAGTGGAGAGTCTTGCAGGTGAACTGCCAGCCTTCAAAGAAAGGAAAGTTGGTTCATATAAAAACCTTTTCCTTGTCATATCTCTTCTACCAAGGCCCCTAAGGAAATACAAATTCTGATAGAAAGCATATACTTGGGAGAATATTGTTAGTATATATTTATTAAAGGGGGATTATAAATGCACTCATTTAATAGACTTAATCCATTACTTCATTATAAAGGAAAACATATATCAACCTGATTAAAAATCAGTTTAATTTATTGTATTGCATAACATTTTTACTATTTTTCCAAACAACAGTATTTTTATTAAAAGCAATCATTTTCCTTCTCTAAATTTCATCAGGACAGTTTAAATAGTTTAATGTCCTTTTATCTTAACTGTCCTAGAAGGTCTTGTCAAAATTATTTCACATAGTTTGGGAAGAACAAAAATATTTGTGACCATGAGTAATACAAGCAGAAGATGAAAGACTCTTTTCTTTATATTTGAATCTGCTAACTTCCCCCAAACTATTACACTATTTGTATTTGCCTCAAAACTTAGGAATATACTCTAGTGAGTATATTTTTTGTAACAAGTAATTTAGTATGTTAAATAATATAATAATTCATACTAAGAGGAGAAATGAGGAATAGATTAAAATTCTGGCAGCAGGAATAATCACTTTAACTTAATAACTGCCCAGGACAGTGAAATGAACACTTTCAGTACTTAGTTGTTGGTTCTGAGTAGTAAGTTTAGCTTTAGTAGCAAACATGAATTCTTTCCTTCCATCCCTACCCCACCCCACTCAGATTTAAGGTTTTATCTATTCTTAAAATGTAAACAGAGCAGACATCTTACCCACAGCCCCAGCACACACACCCAATGAGAAGGGCAAGTTCCTAAAAAAACTCTTTGGTAGGAAAATTCACCCTTTAAAAATATAAGATATTACCAGATAAATTGAATTAGAAAGCTTGAAGTTTTTAGTACATGAAATAAGGAGAACAGTCAGTAGTATTTCAACCCTTTGATATGAATAATAATGGATACTTTAACATTAATTTCCATTGATCATTGCTTGCTGCTAGAACATTTTCTGGATCTCTATCTGCTAATTTCAATGAGAGATTTAAAAAATGTCCAGTTTACCTTATGGGGATAATATATATAATAAGGGTCTATTTCTTTTGTGTCTAATGTTCTGTCTGGATCCTTTTGGACTTTATGATCCAGAGTTGTTGACTCCAGTTTCCCAGATAGTTGTCTTAGAAATGCAGCAAAATTAGGGATCTGACATTTATCAAGCTTTGGGTAGCCTTTATTTTACATATTTGGCCTAACTAAATAGATATTTCCTAAATTATGAATTAAATTGAAAATTCAATACCTTGGTTCTAGTCACTGCAATTTGCATGAAAACACACCATCAGCTCTTATGCATATCTCCCTCCCTCCTTACCAAGTGAAGTCACTCAGTTGTGTCCGACGCTTTGCCACCCCATGGACTGCCTGACAGGATCCTCCATCCATGGGATTTTCCAGGCCAGAATACTGGAGTGGATTGCCATTTCCTTCTCCAGGACATCTTCCCAACTCAGGGATCGAACCCAGGTCTCCCACATTACAGGCAGACTCTTTATCATCTGAGCCACCAGGGAAGCCCTCCTTACCAAAGTAGAGTGCAATTCCAAAGCTGAAGGGTACTTTTCCTTAGCTTCCTTTATCCCTGGAGAAGGGTCCAATGCAAAAACTTCTACAGTTTCTCTGCCAACCACTCTATTTTTCTATTCCCAATCACTAGTTCCTTCTTTCTCTACTATCACTAATAGAAATGACTTACAATTTAAATACTCAGGAACTCAAATTGGTTGCTAGAAGTATATGTATACAGTAGACTAGAATTTCTTTTAAAAGATTGTTGCTGGGAAAAGATTCTTGTGCATGGGTGAAAATATTTTTACTTAGTATTTAAAGATGTTTGCCTATCTCAGTGAGGTAGGTTTATGAGTCTGTCCCATGAGAGAAGTTTTGGATGAGGATGGGTGGTGGTAGGGGATGGAGAAGAAAGGTTGAGTCCTTGATCAAGTACATGGGGGTTTATATAAAGGAGTTGGGGTGATGCTGAAGGAAGTGTACTAGAGATGCTGAAGATAAACTTTGCCCATCTCACTGTTAGGAGAAACACACTGACTGAAACCACCCTGGCCAGGCACCATAGTAACCATTTGCATGAGTTATTGTACCACACAGGGTCCTGGTAAGGAACACGGAACTAACAAGCCACCACCAACCAGAAGAGTTCACAAAAGGTCAAAAGAAGATGCCACTGTCCTAGCACCTCCCAGTATCCTTCTCACTGACATCCATGTTGACTGAGTAATGTGTATGCCACCTGGAAGGACTCTGAATCAGACTGAGTGGCCAAAGACAACCCAGAAACTAATCCCATCACCATAAAACCAGAGACTACGAGCCACTTGGCAGAGCAGTGCTCCTTGGTTCCCTTACCTTCCTGCTCTCTGTTTGGGCCCTCCTTCCCAGTAAGGTCTCTTGCTTTGTCAGAATGTGTGTCTCTTCGCACAAGTCATTATGGAGTGTTAGACAAGAGCCGCCTTTTGGGTCCTGGAAGGGGGCCCCTTCCTGCAACATTATTACTTTCCCTAAAGTAGAAATAAGGTCTCCATTCTCTAAGAACTTGAATTTCAGTTTCTGTAGCAAGAATTTATTGCAGTGGAATTGTGAATTACTAAGACATACTGTCAAAATAATTTGTAGCCCTTTGAGAATTTTTCTAGTGAAAAAAGTTATAGCACAGTATTTTTTAGGGGTACATTGGATTACTATAATACAACAGAGAACACTGGGAAAAGTGAGCTATATGACTGTGACTCTGAGATAGTGACCGCTGCTGCTGCTGCTGCTGCTAAGTCGCTTCAGTTGTGTCCGACTCTGTGTGACCCCAGAGACGGTAGCCCACCAGGCTCCCCCGTCTCTGGGATTCTCCAGGCAAGAGTACTGGAGTGGGTTGCCATTTCCTTCTCCAATGCATGAAAGTGAAAAGTGAAAGTGAAGTCACTCAGTTGTGTACGACTCTGTGCGACCCCATGGACTGCAGCCTACCAGGCTCCTCTGTCCATGGGATTTTCCAGGCAAGAGTACTGGAGTGGGGTGCCATTGCCAAGGAAATACAAAAGATCATTTTCAAAATAGACCATTTTCATCCATGATATCTTTTAGAGAAGGAATATCTGAATACTGGGTTAACTTCATCCTTTATTATTGCCTCTTTTAATAGCATGGTATCTGGCACACAGTAAATAGACAAGACTTATATGTTATCTTTAGCACAACTATAAACACAAGATTATTATTTCCAGTCTAGAATCTAGAGAAGTGAAGACCTGTGTCTGCTTCTCTCTCTCTCTCTCTCTCTTTTTTTTTTTTTTTTTGGTTAGGTTTTAAAACTGTTCTTAGCTCTCTATTTCTTAGCTTAATAATCTTATTTTCAAGTTTTTTTGTTAGCATTGTGTTCTTTTGTTAGGGCTGCCATAACAAAATACCACAAACTGAGTGGTTTAAACAACAGAGATTTATTTTCTCACAACTCTAGAGGCTAGAAATCCATGATTCAAGTGTTAGCATATTTGGTTTCTTCTGAAGCTTGTCTCGACTTGCAGACGGCCGCCTTCTGGGTGGGTCCTCATGTGATCCTCTCCTGGTGTGTATGTGTATTTTCTGTGTCCTAATCTTTCCTTCTTGTAGGACACCAGTCATATTGGAATTAGAATCCACTGCTATGATCTCATTTTACCTTAACTACCCCTATAAAGAATCTATCTTCAAATATAGTTTGAGATATTGGGATGAATACTTTAGTACATGAATTTGGGGAGGAATTAATTCAGTCGATAACAACCACCTTGAGCAATGCCTTTTACTGCTTCAGGAGTTCGGATAGAACTCCTCAAAATAGGCCTATGTAAAAGATCAAGACAAGGACTGTGAAGATTTGTTAAGATATCATATCCTCTTGCCAACTACATACCAAGGACCAAAAGAAATTGAGCACCAAGTCTAAATAAAGTTATATATTCTCATTCTCTCACTCTTTCTCTTTCTATATAGGAGCCATGGGCAAGCATTTATACCTTAGAATACTAGGAAGAGCAAAAAAATTGTGTTTGGTGAATATCTCTGATTACATAAGAGAGCTATTTTGTAGTTTTCTTGAGTTGTGGTGTGTGGTCTTAGATTTTGGTGGGCTTGATTTAAATGAAAGAAGCACTTCTTGAGAGATGTAACTCTCAGGTACAAGGACTCATTAGAGCAACAAGTACTAACTAGTATTAATAGAGATGTTAATCATAGTCACTGAGGTCCTGCAAGATTTCAGTCCTTTCTCAGCCCTCATAAGAAGGTTAAAATATTCAGTATACATGGCTTCAGTGGCAAGAGGATTTAATTTTGAGTTGAATCAAGTTCTATATTCATCATGGTTCTCTGAATTCTTTGTGTGGCTCTCTGAAACATGGAGATCTGATCTTTGAAGTTTTTCTAGAAGTTCTCTTTCCTTTGCTTGAGTTATTTGGTGAAAGATAAATTGTTAATCTATAGCTCTTCCCTTGTTCCCCTCCCACCTTACCCTTATCCATTACTGATCATATCCTCAGGCATTTCCCCTGCTGAACTTCTCAGCTGGACTTGGTCCATTTTCTTATCCTTACCTCATTGAGTGGCCTGCTCAGATATCTTGAAAATTTGTTAGCTTGCATTCTTCTCTGAATGCAGGGAGATTTATTTCCTCCTTTTATGTCTTCCCTCAAAGTTTTCCTGAAATAGAATGTTTTAAGCTCATATAATTCTGTCACAGAATCCTGAAAAGTTGATAACTTTGGGAAAATTATCTTAAGGTTCCAGTAAAAAGGAGCTTCTCTTGAAGATTGACTCACTGGTTCTGTCTTCAGCTCCTGAAAATACCAAATTTCTATAGTTGTTTCATGGGACCACCCCAAAGAGCTTCTTTTGTACAAGATTCAGTCACTTTTGTATTTTCTAAACAAATTGCACAGCCATGTCTGTGAATGTCATTGCTGTCTGCTAGAATTTTAATAGATAAGCCATGGGGAAATCTACTAGACACCTGGAAACTTAAGGATCCTTTGAAAATTGATTATTCATTTGTGGGATCTATGGACATGCTCTGTAACTATCTACTTCTTTCCTCTTTCCTCCTCCCCTGCAATGACCATGCTGGAAAACGGAATTCCATTTTTAAAAGGGAATTTTAAGAGATTTAAGAATGAATTATACTTCCTTCAGAAAGGTCCAGTTTGTTCTATTGCATATGTGTATTTGTGTGTGTGTGTGTGTGTGTGTGTGTATGATTTATTTTGTAACTGATTTTAAATTATGGCATATAGTAGAATAAATAATTTAGGAAAAATTAGACCTGAAAATAGCTAAATATATGTTGATAAAAGTACATTTCTATTATACTTATTTTGGGTCTTTGTTTTCTAAGGGAAGACTGTATTGACTGTGTGTAGGACTCAGGCATTTGTATAGTAAATTCTCAGTTGTTAAATTTTACTCTCATTTCCCAAGTTTTGACTGGGTCTTGAGTCAAAACTGAGTCTGGACTATAGGAATCATGAGATGAAATTTGAACTAACTAGTTTTGTGTAGTATCAGAAGCTTTGTAAAGGGTTTTTTGTCTGTCATCTATCATCAGCAAAATTAAACATTGACTTCTTTTGATTTTTCTACTATTTGTTTCATTGTTGAGCATTCTTCTTCCAATGACATATTAGATAACATAAATTTTGCCTTATTTTGGATAGAAGTCAGCAGTAGAGCTTAATTTAAGTCAGACAAACTGGCTTAAATGGTTCTTATATTTAAATTATAGAAGTTTACAGGCATAGAAACTTTCCTTTTTCTACCAGTATTGTCTTTTATATTGATTTATGTTTTTATTTTAAGAATTATAATAGTTCAGGCTGGTTGATTTTGTAGGCTTTCCATCGCTCACATGTAGATCTTTTTCTGCTACAGCTAATTTGATAAAATCTTCAGGTAACATTGCTGTTCTAGTCTCAAATGACGTGTCAGTAGAAATGGAACTTAGCCATTTGATATGTTGACATAAATAAAGGATTAGCTTCTTTTAAAATAAAAATGTTCATGTTATAACATTAAAAATGAATAAATTGGTAGTGATATAGACATATACTATTCTAAGTGTAGTTTAAAAAGAAAAATAATTCCTCGAAGCTATTTTTTCAGACCATTTTAAAAAAGGTTAACAAGTAAAACATAATGTGGGCCACATATTCATAATATGTAGCTTCTCTAATAGTGCCTCAACTCTTAAAATTTGTTGGACATAAAAGCGGTGCTAATTTAATTAGTAACTGTGATTGAGTAAATCTACTGTAAAAATGGACTGTGTTCTGGTTTTTAACATGATACCATAAAAGTTATTTGAGATCTGCCTCTGTGGAACATTAAAGTCTCTTTGATGGAATATTTATTCCATGATTAAAAACTATGTTTATACATACATATACGCACATATATATATGTGTGTTTTTTTGCACATGTATGACTTGTGTTTTATTTGCATGAATAGTTGTAAAATTTACTTCTTAGAAACTGATAAGCAGAAAAGAAATATAGGATGACACAAACAAACATCAGTCAAATCTGTATGTGAATGTGGTTACCCAAAGTTAAGATCCAAGATGCTCTTTTTAACTTCTACCCTTTTTCCAGACATATATAGAGAGAAGAGAATTAATATCTAAGAGACTACTGAGTGTAAGCATTTTACATATGGTACCTCATTTAATTAGAAGAGTTAATCTCTTAGCTGTATTGTGAGATCTTGAAAATATTCCTCAGGCCTTCTATTAAGCTGTAGTGTATTTCATATGTCACTTTAGCAATCAAAGATACTTCTTTTAAAGCCAAGAAGTTCATTCCTTGGCCTCCACATACACTGTAATTAGACCTTTTGCAAAATGCCAAAAATCTATGACAGTTTAAGCAAAGTCCAGAGAAATGTCAGCACTTCTTATTAATGTATTTGTTGAAAAAAAGGAGTTCATTTTCAAATTGTTAATATGTATGAAAATATGCCAAGAGAGCCAAGGTTTTAAGCAGGTAAAATAAAAATTTACTTAATTTTAACTCTGAATTGCTTAATTCAGAGTTAATCTGGAATTTAAACTGAACCTTTCATTTTTTATCACAGCACATACTTATTAAAATGTCAAATTCTGTGATCCCATTTTAATATTTTTTATAGTCCAGTGAATTTCTTATTTATAAATAAAAATCACTATATACTTTTATAAGGCTTTTTGCACAAGAATTTTGTTATTATTCATAACAATGTCATAAAATACAAGTGCAGGCATCATATAAGACAGTTTATAATATGTAAGGTGGGAGCAATTGACTAAACAAGTCAGGATTTGTTTCAACTTGGCCATTTGGCAATTTTTTTTCTAAGTTGCGTGGCAAGTTTTGAAAGAATTGACTAAGTTTGCTATGATTTTTAAAGATTTCACACAGCACACTTTTTGTTTTGTGGTGAAGTCTTCCATCTTCAAAGAAGATGGAGATTAATGGAAAGGTTTTTATGAATAAAAAAGTAAATTTCAAGTAGACTTGGATTTTAGATGCATGTTAACTATAAAACCAGCAACTGATATATTCATTAGTTCACAATTATGCAAACACATGATTGGTCTCTCTTCTGTAGCTTTAGTATATGTGAGAAAGAGGGCAGCACTGGGGATACCATATGAAGATTGGAACAAGAGCTTTGAAGGTTTAGATAGGGGCTTTGGGTTGACCACCTAATCATTTGATTTAATGCATAGGAAGCACTTGTGGGGAATGGGAATAGTGGTTAGAGGAATAGAGTCTATAACAACCATCATGTTACATTATCCCTAATGATGTTATACATTGGGTGACTAAAGAGTCCTGAGAATAAAGACCAAGTTCCCATTCTAAGATCTTTACATACATAATTTTTTCCATCTCTACTTGTTGCTTCTCCACAATTTTTAGTTGTCTCCTTTTAGAAGAATTAAACTGTTTTCATTGCCAACAAAGTTCAATCTGTTTCTATAAGAGAAGGATAAATTCTCCTATTGAAGACCACCATAGCTTTTACCAATATATGGTATATATGACATTTCTTTGGGACTTACTATCACAAATTCTGGTGTAGTGGTTTATCTTTGAAATAAAAAGAGTGGAATTTATTTTCCAAGCATGAACTAAATCCTAGCTCTTCTACTTACCAGATGTGTGACCTTTTGTAAATTACCTAATCTTTCTTTGCCTCTATTAGGTCTTTATTTGGGGTAAAGAAAATAATAGGACTTCTGTACAGATTAAACAGGAAAATACAAGTAAGGCACTTTAGACAATGAGCACTAATTAAATGTTGGCTATAGCTATTATTGTTGTTGATCTTGCATACTTTATTGGATACTTTAATTTCCATGCATCTCTGTGGAGTACTTTGGGCCGATCTCTGGGTTAGAAGGTAGTTCTTTTGGACCAAGGAGTTGAGTTTTTTTTTTTATCTTTTAGATATGTATTATTAAACTGTTTTTTTCAAAAGATTCTACTAGTTTATGTTCCCAAAGGACTTATGAAAGTTTCTATTTCACCTGTACCAAGATACCATTATTACAATTTTGAATTTTTGCTGAGTAATACTCAAACATGATTACTGCATTATGGTTTTAATTTTAATTTCCTTGATGATTAAATAGATTAATCTTAAAATGAGTTTATTTGTAAAGGGTCCTTGTCTTGTTTTTCTTTGCAATCTTATTGTTTTGCTCATCTAGTTTTATGAGGCCATTGTTTAAGGATATTAGCTTTTGTCACACTTGTTGTAAAGATTCCTTCCTTTCAGTTTTATGTTTCATATGTATGGAAATTTTTTTATATAGTGAAATCTGTTGATATTTTCCCTTGTAATTTCTTCCACTGAAAAGCTCCCATTCTTAAGATTCATGAAACCTGTTGGTTCAGGCTAAGTCCTGATTAGAGTAGTACAGAGAATTATTTGCTCATCAGTTTCAAGAACTTGGAGTTATTTATTTGTGTGAGCTTGAGACGTCACTTACTTTTACTGTAATTAAAACATCACCAATTATCATAGCAAAAGTTTCCTACTCAATATAAATTTATATTTATATAAACCAACTAGATACCCATTGTCTGTTGATATTGCACACTATAGTTTACAGAACACTTCTAACATGCATTCTATAATTTTATTTCACTCCTCACAACATCTTTACAGAAGAAGATGGATATTATTTTATTTCCAAATCTCAGAAAGGGTTGGATTTTCTAAGGTTATGCACCTAATAAACAGCAGAATTTGGATTTGAGTAAGATACCAAGTAACTTTTTAAGGATCTAACTTTTTTGGAGTTTAAAATTCCAAATTCTTGCTGTTTCAGATACCCACTAGAAAAGTGGAAAGGAAACATTTGTTGAGCTAATATTTATATTTGAGCCTCTACATTAAAATATTCTTTAATTTCTTTTAAATTTCCCTTTAGCAGAAACTATATCATTTCCTATTAGTAAATACTTCTTTTCATTAATCTCATCTCCATGTTATAACCCCCCCCCTTTTTTTTTCTTAAATCATCTTTTGGTAAGGTTGCATTTTTACTCCTTAGCAATCAGTGCTGATTTTTTTTTTTTTTTTTGGCTAAATTAGACTTCTTTTCTTTTCTTTCCAAAGAAAAAACCTATGTTTGGCTCTCATAAACTTTCAGATTCAGGATGCTTTACACAATCATTATCTCCTTTAATTTTCAAAATAATATATAAGGTTAATATTATTAAGCTTTCCATTTTACTGGTAACAAAGAGACTTAAACAGATTACCTGACTTGCTTGAGGCCTCACACCTAGTAAATATCCATACTTTAAACCCAGGTATTTCCTGCTGCATCCTGCCGCCTCCCTGGCAGGAATGACTGAAATTCTTTTCACCTGTTATGATCTCAGAAGCACTTTTTCTTATGTGTCTGAGCAGCTGTAAATGCACTTCTTGGTTCCCATCCCATAAACCTAATTCCATCTCAGGGTCATTCTGCACAGCTTGACTTACACATAAAAATTAACTTTTAAGAGGTTTACTTTAGCTTGATAGCCATCTATTCACTGATCTAGAAAGCAGGTATCCTGAGTGCAATTTCCTTTCTATAAATGAATACATTGCTCCACACTTCTGTGAGCTCATTCTTATAGAGTATCACATTTGCATTATTGTTCCAGACTAGATGAGGGCATACCGACCTATAGTCCTCAAACCCTCTTGGTCTTCAAATTTCCACAAACAACTGAGCCTGGGCATTCAGAGAACCCAGACATTGATTTTTTTATTTTATTTTTCCCGCTTTTGGAGGAAAAGTAAAAGAAAAGAGAAATAGAAAGTACTTGGCAAACATAGGCATGAATTGATCTTGGAGTGGAAAAAAAGATTTGCAGAAAAAGATGAAAAGGGCTGAATTCCCACAACACAGACGAAAGATGATTGAAGGGAAAAGTTTTTACTTACAGAGATGATATTAAAAAGGAATTCTGCTGAGAAAGTTTAGTTGTAGCAGCATGTTTAATACAAAGTGTGTGTATATATATGTGTGTATATTTGAACTTGGAATGCTGTGTAATCACTGAATTATTCTTATTAATATTACTAGCTAACTCTTAGTTTTCCTGTGTGCTCAACAGTTAACTCATTTAGTTCTCAAAACAACCTTGCGAGTAAGGTACACTTTTATCTGTGCTTTATAAAGATTTAGAGAGGTTAATAACTTGCTCAAGTTCACAGGACTGGTAAGTTGTAGAAATACTGAACAAATGCTTAATAGCACTTACCATGCTCTGTAATTATTCATATGCTTACTATCTGTCTTCTCCACTAGAACATAAGTCTCATGAAAGTGAAAGTAAAAGTGTTAGTGCTCAGTCGTGTCCAACTCTGCAACCCCACGCACTGTAGCCCACCAGGTTCCTCTGTCCATGGAATTCTCCAGGCAAGAATACTGGAGTGGGTAGCCATTCCTTCTCTATGGGATCATCTTGACCCAGGGATTGAACCCAGGTCTCCTGCATTGCAGGCAGATTCTTTACCATCTGAGCCAGCAGGGAAACCTATGTTTCATGAGGGGAAGCCAATCTTTTCCTCTTCCCCTTATCTTTTCACTGCTTCTCAAAGCAATTTAAACAAAAGAGAAAAATCATATAATACTTAAGACATGCAAAAAGTTGAAAAAATAATTCAATGGCTATTCATAGACGTGCCATTAGATTAAAGATAAGACATATCACCAAATGACAGTTGAAACACTCCGCATAGCTCCCTCAAATGCACTTACTTCCCCAAAGTAACTGCATAGTTCTCTTTTTAAAAAATAACACATATTTCTAAGCAATATAGAATATCATTTTCCATTTAAAAATTTTGAACTTTTATAAAAATGTTCATATACATATATATATATTTAAAATTTTATTTATTTATTTATTTTTGGCTGTGCTGAGTCTTCATTACTGAGTGGGCTTTTTCTCTAGTTGTGGTGAGCACAGGCTACTCTCTAGTTGCAGTGCACCGGCTTTACATTGCCATAGCTTCTCTTGTTGCAGAGCATGAACTCCAGGTGCGTGGGCTTCAGTAAGCTGCCACACACGGGCTCAGTAATGGCAGCTCCCCGACTCTAGAACACAGGCTCAGTAATTCTGGCACAGGGGCTTAGTTGTTCCATGGCATGTGGGGTCTTCCTAGATCAGGGATCCAACCCGTGTCTCCTGCATTGGCAGGTGGATTCTTTACCGCTGAGCCACCAAGGAAGCCCCATATGTATATATTGTTTTGTAACTTACTGTTATGTTTGTGAGATTCAACTAGGTTGATATATGACACTTTAGTTCATTCATTTTCACTGCTACATGCTATTCTATTGTCATAACTATACCAGTATTTACCCTTCTCTGCCGGTGGACATTTAAGTTGGTTCCATTTATTTTAATGTAGTCCAAAGTCATCTTAGCTTTTCAATAACCAACTCACACTGTTAATTTTCATGTGTACTATCACTAATCTATGATTTTCCTATCTGAAAAATTTTAATGTAAGGCCTTGTATTTTGCCCCAATTTATTTCACATTTAGATTTTTGAGGTGGATTTTTCACTTAAAAATTGATCTTGTTAAATCTAGCTTCATATAATTATTTAGCTTGTTAGTTTTTTTTTTTGATTATAGTTGGATCACCTCGTATTTTAACTTGCCTTCCATCTTCATGTTATTCACACATTTGATACGCAATCCTTCGATACAGTCATTTAAGCTATTGATGACAATTATGTTGGGTAGAATAGGAACTGTTATACAATGAAGCAGAATCTGCAATTAACCATGCAGTTTTTTTCACTTGCCACAGATCAAAGCAAGACTGGTGAATTTATTGTTTAGGTCTCGACTGGAGAAGGTAAAATATGCTACTTTAAACGACCACAGATTTGAGAAAGATCCTGGGATTGAATACCCTGATCTGGATTCTTTCCCAAGTAGGATCCTTGACTTGGATTAGTTGATCAGATGCTTGAGTGAGAATCCAGGGAGACAGAGTCAAGGAAAGTCATGCTTGTGTTTTTCATTTTAGAGCTAATCCTAATATGATCACATCATTTTGTTTTTTTCTTTTTTACCAGTTTCTGTGGTTTGAATTTAAGGTTCTTACATTTGTCGACCACAAGGAGGAGCTATGGTCTAATAAGGGAGAGGCTTGCTTCATGCTGGGAGGGGCAACTGAGAAGATGCTTGCTCAGAAAAGGGGATATAGCTTGGAAAAATTATAAAAAATGATATTCATATAAGAACATTTAAATGCATAATCTAATCTTTATTTTCAAAATTAAAAGAAATGATGCAATTATTTGTGATTAAGATAAAACTCGGAGACGGCGATGGCACCCCACTCCAGTACTCTTGCTTGGAAAATCCCTGGACAGAGGAGCCTGGTGGGCTGCAGTCCATGGGGTCGCACAGAGTCGTACACCACTGAGCGACTTCACTTTCACTTTTCACTTTCATGCATTGGAGAAGGAAATGGCAACCCACTCTAGTGTTCTTGCCTGGAGAATCCCAGGGACGGGGGAGCCTGGTGGGCTGCCGTCCATGGGGTCGCACAGAGTTGGACACGACTGAAGCGACTTAGCAGGAGCAGCAGCAGCAAGATAAAACTACCTCCATTAAGAAAAAAGTGTTTTCTTTTTTGGGCTTCTTTGGTGGCTCAGCTGGTAAAGAATCCGCCTGCAATGTGGGAGATCTGGGTTTGATCCCTGGGTTGGGAAGATCCCCTGGAGAAAGTAATGGCTACCCACTCCAGTGTTCTGACCTGGAGAATTACATGGACTGTTTTCTTTTTCAACTAGTTAGATATGTGGGAAAGACCAGTTGGCTTATTCATCAATTCTTCACCCAGAATCATAGGCTTTAGAGTGAACAGGAATCTCAGATCACCTGGTTTACTCCTGTGCCTTTAGATATTTGGGTATTAGGGTTTTAAGAAATATAATATGGGCTCAATAATCATTCCCTGGTGGCTCAGACAGTAAAGAATTTTCCTGGAAGGCAGGAGACCTGGTTGATCCCTGCTTTGGGAAGATCCCCTGGAGAAGGGAATGGCTACCCACTCCAGTATTCTTGCCTGGAGAATTCCATGGACAGAGGAGCCTGGCAGGCTACAGTTCATGGGGTCACAAAGAGTCAGACAAGATTGACTGACTGTCACTTTCACTTTCAAAAATCATGTGTTGAATGAATGAATGAATAAATGACCATTCATTAATGTAGGCCAGGTAGGTTAATTAAGTTGACCAAATAAGTAGTCAGCCAATGGGATAAGGATTTGGGAAAAGGAGAGATATCACACCAAACCCCAGGTTTCTAATTCCTTGGATTATACATCATATACAAAATCATGTTGTCCTTTCTGCATTTACTGCTTAAGTATAGTTTAAATGTAGTTAACAAACTACTTTCAGCCATATTCAAAGATGCAGTAGTCTGCTTTGGGGATAGTGATTTTTTAGCCATTATCCATATATAAACGGAGGCTGTCACAATACACATGCTTTGGGAAGTCACTGAGATTCCTGCATTAGATGTCACTTTAAAATGGCTGCCCTCAAAGATTCTTCTCACTTCCAATATTTTGATTTATGTAATTCTATTTATTAAAGAAAACATTTTATTACAGATAATTTTAAACACAGAGAAAAGTAGGAAGAATTTTACAGTGAATACCTGTATTATCTACCATACAGATATTATCTTTAACATTTTGCCACCATTGTCATATCACATATCTATCCATTTCTCTGTCTTATTTTCTGGTGCATTTCAAAGTAAATTGTTGACATCAGTGTGCTCAGCATGTATAATTTATAAATAGAGTTCAACATTTGTTTCATTCTTTTAAGTGAAATTTTCACCAAAAAATGCAGAAATCTTTAAAAAAAACTTTCTATTTTGTATTAGGTTATATCCAATTAACAAACAATGTTGTGATAGTTTCAGGTGAATAGGGAAGGGACTCAGCCATGCATATACATGTATCCATTGTCCCTCAAACCCCACTCTCATCCAGGCTGCCACATAGCATTGAGCAAAATTCCATGTGCTATACAGCAGATCCTTGTGAGTTATTCCTTTTAAATATGGCAATGTGTTGCTGTCCATCCCAGACTCCCTAAATATACCTTCTCCCCAGCCTTCCCACGGGAACCACAAATTTGTTCTCTAAGTCTGTGAGTCTGTTTCTGTTTTGTAAGTTCATTCGTAGAATTTATTTTCAGATTCCACATGTAAGGGATGTCATAGTATTTCTCCTTCTCTGTCTGACTTACTTCATACAGTATAACACTCTCTAGGTCCATCCATGTTGCTGCAAATGGCATTAGTTCATTCTTTTTAATGGCTGAGTAATATTCCATTGTATATATGTACCACATCTTCTTTATCTTCTTCTGTCAATGAACACTTGGTTTCTTCCATGTCTTGTCTATTGTAAATAGTGCTGCAATGAACATTGGAGTGAATGTATACTTTTGGATCATGTTATTCTCCGGATATATGCCTAGGAGTGAAAATACTGGATCATATGGTAGTTCTATTTTTAGTTTTTTAAGGAACCTCCATACTGTTCTCCATAGTGGCTATACCAATTTACATTCCCACCCACAGTGTGGGATGGTTCCCTTCTCTGCATACCCTTTCCAGCATTTATTATTTATAGATTCTTTGATGATAGCCATTCTGGCTGATGTGAAGTGATATCTCATTGTAGTTTGATCTGCAAAAAATGCAGAAATCTTAAGAGAATATTTGCTGAATTTTGACAAGTGAATACACCTGTGTAACATAAACTCCTTTCAGATATAGAGCATTATCATCACTCTAGATAGTAGAGTGACCCTCATGTCACATCCCAGAAAATCCTTGTCTCCCACCTGGAGGTAACCAAGGTAACCACTGTTTCTTTTTTAAAGCTTAGTTTTCCAGTCATAAACTTCATATAAACAAAATTACACTATGTACTTTTTGTGACTGGCTTCTTTTGCTTAACATACTATTTTTGAGATTCATCAGTCTTGTTGCCTGTATCAATAGTTTGTTCCTTTTATTTCTGACTAGTATTTCATTGTATAACTACACCACCAGTTTTTTTTTTTTAATCCATTCTCCTATTGATGGATACTTGTTTTTTTCCCAGCTTTTAGTCATTACAAATAAAGTTACTATAAACTTTTTTTTTGTACCAATAGTTTTACTCAGGGAACAAACACTCACTGAATACTTGGTATCAGTCATTCTGCTGAATGCATTCCCATCATTGTTGGATTTCACAGTCTCCTGACAACCTGCTAAACAGTTACAATTATCCCCACATTAGAAATGAGAACACTGAGGTTCAGGGACATCAAGTAATCGGCTCAAACTCATACATTCAGTGAACAAAACCAAAGCAAAACTGGGAGTCAAAAGCAGGCACATCTTTCCTTGAAGCCATGTGACCTCAAAGATAGAGTGTTCTCTCTCTGATACTTAATGTGTCCTGGTCACAAAGTTAGGAGTAGAGTGAAGTTTATAACTCTAGGTTGGGCCTTTCTCTCTGCTGCATCCTGGTCCTGCTGCTGTGTGGTTTTAGTTTGTCTCTTCCTTATGCCCTCTCCAAAGGTAGAGAAAACAGGTCAAGGTTTGTTCTTAATGAGACATTTTCAAATCCATGTGATTGTGACCTTGTGTCGCTAGACTAAATACTGGGATAGCAATTCCTTTCACCTTTGATTACAGATGATGTTTTTAGCCTCTAATATTTTTGTTTATCCTTTTTAACCGTGATAAAATAAAACATATAATATAAAATTGACCAGATTAACTATTTTTAGTGTACAGTTCAGTAGTGTTAAGCATATTCACGTTGTTGTGAAACAGATCTTCAGAACTTATTCATCCTACAAAACTGAAGCTCTACTATTCATTAAATTCTAGTTTCCCCTGCCCCCAAGCTCCTGGCCACCACCTTTCTATGAATTTGACTATACTTCAGAAATCTCATGTAAGTGGAATCATACAGTATTTGTTGTAATCAATCATACAGTATTTGTATTATATAACGTTCTCAAGTTTTATCCATGTTGTAGCATGTAACAGGAGTTTCTCACTTTTAAAGGCCACTTACCTTTTAATTTTTTTCACCTCCTGTTACTTTACATTAAAGAAAAGAGCACAAACTTGTCTATTCTGAGATGCTATTTCCTGATATAGAGATCCTGAGATATTCTCAAAGAGAAGTGTTGCTCTGAAGAATGAAATATGGGTCAAATAATATGACCTGATTTCATATTTCTTAAATTCAATGTCTTGAAGATATACTGGGCAAATAGAGAAATTTCATGGTCTAAAATCCATATTCTGTGCCCTGAAGGACTGAATTTTGCTTGCATAAATGTACCTAGAATATAAAGAACTGTGCTTCCAAAGAATTTCACACAAAAAGGGAATTTTAATCTTGGTTTTGATGGCTAATTTACAGCTTTGTGCACGGAAGCTAGGTTTATTTCTCATTTCTTTTTCTATACTACTTAGAAATATGTTCCCTGAGAGACTAGGACTCTCAGGAGATTTTAAGACTTGGACTTTAAATATGTGCTCAGATAAACCAATGTAGTACATTTATGTCTATTTTTCCCAAACATGAGAGTTACAATCCCTTTAATGAAATTTTGTTAGTACTTGCTTTATCACGAAGACTATTTTATCTGCAGGATTTTAGTGTGTCATTGGACAAAAACTGATATTCCACTGAAATGTGTTTGTCATCTATTTGTTTCTTTCCTATTTGTTTTCAGGGATAACTTGCTCACCTTCCTCAGGAAAATTTTATATCCATCTAATCAACAGAGAAGACAGTATCTTTCCATAGAAAGGAAACTACCACTTGCTGAATAATTGTGTGTGGTTTGCGGTAAGGCACAGTCCCTAAATTTCAAGGGTCTCAGTCCTTAAGAAGAGAGCCACCAGCAGATGGCAATCCCCCTACATGGAATCTCCTTCCAGACAAATGGCAAGTACCTAAGTCATTGGATACCCCCAGTGAAGTCACATGCCATTTCAGAGAAACCTGATAGCTTTAACTGGGTAGGAACCCATTTAAAATTATCTCTCAGCTATTATCTCATCTCTTCGTTCCTCCTGACAGTTCTCCCACTCAGAGTTTTGTGTATATCATCCTAAAGGTTAAGAGTGGCTACTATAGTGAGTGCTTTGAATATAGTCCCTAGTTTTGGTATTAGGAGCAGATGTTTTTAACAAGCAACTTATGTTGATAGCTCTCCACAGTCACCTTGATGGGGCTATTTGCTGTACTTAAGCCTATGACCTCCTGCTCTTGGCCAACTCAATGTCTTGAGATGCTAAGTCTTGAATTAACAACTGAACTTGTTAATTCAGTTCATTGGAAAAGACCCTGATGCTGGGAAAGATTGAGGGTGAGAGGAGAAGGGGGCAACAGAGGATAAGATAGTTGGATGGCATCATTGACTCAATGGTGTGAATTTGAGGAAACTCTAGGAGATAGTGAAGGACAAGGAAGCCTGGCATGCTGCAGTCTGTGGGATCACAAAGAGTCAGACATGACTGAACAACAACAACATGAGCAAAACTTGAGGCAAAGAATGTTGTTGGTTGTTTTATTTAAATAAGAAATGTGGAGCTTTCTCCTCAAGAAAAGGCTGTGATTTTGAATTTGATTGATTGTTTCACTCTCTCTATGCCCCTCCTTTCATCTGTGGATTAGTCATTGACTTCTACAATAACTCTATAGTCTATTGGTTACAAAAGTCCCCCTGTACCATAGGTACTATAATCTTCCAGAAACTGGTTGAACTCTGGAAACTCTGTAAGATATTTGAGGCCTGTGGTTGATGCTTCATCTTTATGCATAACTTAAGATTTATTCTCTTTGTAGGATTCTATGATCTTGAACCTTTTCCTTGATATATATGTATGAAGATGTTTTTGGCTGCAACAGAAAACCCATCTCAAATTAATTTAAATAATAAGGATAATTGTTATTTTCTATAATAGAAAATGGGGCTTCTCTGGTGGCCCAGTGGTAAAAAATCTGCTTGCCAATGCAGGAGACATGAATTTGATCCCTGATCCAGGAAGATCTCCTGGGGAAGGACATGGCAACCCACTCCAGTATTCTTGTCTAGAGAACCCCATGGACAGAGGAGCTTGGCACGCTACAGTCCATGAGGCTGCAGAGTTGGACACGACTTACTGACTGAACAACAGTAACAACAGCATAATAGAAAATCCTGAGATAAAGCAATCTACTGCTGCTGCTGCTGCTAAGGCGCTTCAGTTGTGTCCGACTCTGTGCGACCCCATAGACGGCAGCCCACCAGGCTCCCCCATCCCTGGGATTCTCCAGGCAAGAACACTGGAGTGGGTTGCTGTTTCCTTCTCCAAAGGATGAAAGTGAAAAGTGAAAGTGAAGTCGCTCAGTCGTGTCCGACTCTCAGCGACCCCATAGACAGCAGCCCACCAGGCTCCTCCATCCATGGGATTTTCCAGGCAAGAGTACTGGAGTGGGGTGCCATTGCCTTCTCCAGGGTTGGTTAATTCAGTGGATAAACAATGTTATTGGACACTGAGATTCTTCTATATATCCACTTTGTCATTCTTGACTTTGACTCCATCCTTAGACTTCTTCTTGTGATCATAATATGGTTTCTAGCAATTCAGCCTCATCTAGTATCCCCACTCCAGTACTCTTGGCTGGCAGAAGTCGCTCAGTCGTGTCCGACTCTCAGCGACCCCATAGACAGCAGCCCACCAGGCTCCTCCATCCATGGGATTTTCCAGGCAAGAGTACTGGAGTGGGGTGCCATTGCCTTCTCCAGGGTTGGTTAATTCAGTGGATAAACAATGTTATTGGACACTGAGATTCTTCTATATATCCACTTTGTCATTCTTGACTTTGACTCCATCCTTAGACTTCTTCTTGTGATCATAATATGGTTTCTAGCAATTCAGCCTCATCTAGTATCCCCACTCCAGTACTCTTGGCTGGCAAATCCCATGGGCAGAGGAGCCTGGTAGGCTGCAGTCCATGGGGTCGCTAGGAGTTGGACACGACTGAGAGACTTCACTTTCACTTTTCACTTTCATGCATTGGAGAAGGAAATGCAACCTACTCCAGTGTTCTTGCCTGGAGAATCCCAGGGATGGGGGAGCCTGGTGGGCTGCTGTCTATGGGGTCGCACAGAGTCAGACACGACTGAAGCGCCTTAGCAGCAGCAGCAGCAGCAGCATCCTTGAACCCACTACTGGCAAGAGGATAGAAATCAGTATGCTTGACTGGGATCATTTAGACTGGAATGAAAGCTAAGGAGAAATTCATGATGTTTACCATAGTATCTATGGAACTCATTTGTACCCCAAATCTGTTTCTGTGAAATTTGAGGAACAAAGTCTTAAAAGAATAGTCATTTTTAATGAAAGATTGATTAAAGCCTTTTATATGAGCAAATATTTTTAGATAAATTCACAGAATTTTGTGCAGGTCAGTAACTGGAAAATATGTATCATTATGTCTGTCCTTTACAAAAATTACTCAAGGTATTATTTGATTTGTGAAGGCAGACTTTTGCGTTAATAACCTTAAGGTATAAAAGAAAAACTTCAGATTTTTTTTTTAAAAGAAAATGTTATCTGTGAATAATATTCTGTAAGTCTGATAAAATCTTACCATTCAATCTTTATTTTCTGGGCCTTAGTTTCCAACTGTGTAAGAGCAAGACTGGGTGATTTTTCAACTTTTAATAATGATTTAATTAGAAATAAATATTTCTGCTTATTTAAGCATTTATTTTTATTGAAATATAGTTTATTTATAATGTTTTATGTGTACAACTAAGTTGTACACATGTATATATATACACACACACACACACACATATATTCAGATTCTTTTCCATTATAGGTTATTAACCATTTCTTAATAAAGAAGTACTTCATCAGATTTCCATGAACTTCTTGGTTAATATAAAAATCACAGTATAGTTTTACTCTATAATCTATTCAACATTATTTCATTATCTAGTTAAGATTTTTAAGGGGGCTTCTCAGGTTGTGCAGTGGTAAAAAAATCTACCTGCCAATGCAGGAGACACAGGAGACCCAGGTTTTATCCCTGGGTCAGGGAGATTCCCTGGAGAAAGAGATGGCAACCCATACCAGTATTCTTGACTGGAAAATTCCATGGACAGAGGAGCATGGGTGGCTACAGTCCATAAGGTCACAGAGAGTCAGACACGACTGAGTGACTGAGCACACACAAGAAGCAATTTAGTTGGTAATAATTTCAAAGTTAAATAAAAATTGCAAGAATAGCACAAAAATCTCCTATATACTCTTCACCTAAAGATCCCATTCAAGTTTCAGCAATTATCCTTTTGATATCTTTTATAGCATAAGGATCCAGGATTACCACCTGCAACCAGTGGTCACAAAGCTTTAAATTCTTTCAGTATCGAACAGTTCCTCAGTCTGCCTTTGATTTCATATCCTTGACTATTATCAGGTCACAGATCTGTCATTTTGTAGACTTCCCATCAATTTCAATTTTTCAAAAGTTTCCTCATGGTCAGATTATGCAGTTTTTGACAATAATGTTATAGAAGCAATGATGTGTTTTATCACTGCATTCCAATTGGATGGCACACAATATTGACTTGCCCCCTTGCTGGATGTGTAAACACTGATCACTTGATTGCCATAGTGTCTCCACTGTAAAGTTGTTTTTTGTCTTTGTAATTAAGTAAGTGTTTTATGTGGAAATTGAAACTATATAAATACCAGGACCTACTGTATAGCACAGGGAACTATACTCAATATTTTGTAAAATCTGTCCAGGAAAAGAATCTGAAAAAAATATAAATGTATATATAACTGAGTCCTTACTCTGGTGTACACCTGAAACTAACACAGCATCATAAATCAACTATATATGTCAATAAAATTTAAATAAAAAAGAAACTACATAAATACCTTTTTCTCACCTCACCTTCATCCACTAGTTTTTGGATGCATTGATGTATCATGCTTAACTTAATTATTACCATGATGGTTTCTAAGTGATGTTTTTGCTAATTCCATCACTTTTCTACATTTAATAGTCAGTGTCATACTATAAGCAGGCTTCTGTTCTCACCATTTATTTATGTCAGTGTAGACTCATCAATTCCTATTTTATTCAGTGCTTTATACTCTGTTATTATCATTATTACTTGGCACACTGCATGGCATGTGGGATCTTAGCTGCCCAACCAGGGATGAAAACTGGAACCCCTACAGTGGAGGCCTGGAATCTTAACCACTGGATTGCCCCTGTCATTATTATTTTGATGTTCAAATTGAACAGATTTTGCCTAAGGTGCCCCTTCAAGCTAGCTTCTGTGTCTTTGTGACATGTCTTTCTCACTCTTTGGAAGAAAAGTTATGACCTTCTTTCTCAAGATGGCTTTGGCTATTCGAGGTTTTTTGTGTTTCCATACAAATTGTGAAATTATTTGTTCTAGCTCTGTGAAAAATACCGCTGGTATCTTGATAGGAATTGCATTGCATCTGTAGATTGCTTTGGGTAGTATACTCATTTTCACTATATTGATTCTTCCGATCCATGAACATGGTATGTTTCTCCATCTATTAGTGTCCTCTTTGATTTCTTTCATCAGTGTTTTATAATTTTCTATATATAGGTCTTTAGTTTCCTTTGGTAGGTATATTCCTAAGTATTTTATTCTTTTTGTTGCAATGGTGAATGGAATTGATTCCTTAATTTCTTTTTCTACTTTCTCATTATTAGTGTATAGGAATGCAAGGGATTTCTGTGTGTTGATTTTATATCCTGCAACTTTACTATATTCATTGATTAGCTCTAGTAATTTTCTGGTGGAGTCTTTCGGGTTTTCTATGTAGAGGATCATGTCATCTGCAAACAGTGAGAGTTTTACTTCTTCTTTTCCAATCTGGATTCCTTTTATTTCTTTTTCTGCTCTGATTGCTGTGGCCAAAACTTCCAGAACTATGTTGAATAGTAGCGGTGAAAGTGGGCACCCTTGTCTTGTTCCCGACTTTAGGGGAAATGCTTTCAATTTTTCACCATTGAGAAGAATGTTTGCTGTGGGTTTGTCATATATAGCTTTTATTATGTTGAGGTATGTTCCTTCTATTCCTGCTT
>SJXQ01006378.1:0-10664 GCA_006408695.1 Aepyceros melampus | reverse complement strand
AGATGGTGACTGCAGCCATGAAATTAAAAGGCGCTTACTCCTTGGAAGAAAAGTTATGACCAACCTAGATAGTATATTCAAAAACAAAGACATTACTTTGCCGACTAAGGTCCGTCTAGTCAAGGCTATGGTTTTTCCTGTGGTCATGTATGGATGTGAGAGTTGGACTGTGAAGAAGGCTGAACGCTGAAGAACTGATGCTTTTGAACTGTGGTGTTGACTCTTGAGAGTCCCTTGGACTGCAAGGAGATCCAACCAGTCCATTCTGAAGGAGATCAACCCTGGGATTTCTTTGGAAGGAATGATGCTGAAACTGAAGCTCCAGTACTTTGGCCACCTCATGCAAAGAGTTGACTCATTGGAGAAGACCCTGATGCTGGGAGGGATTGGGGGCAGGAGGAGAAGGGGACGACCGAGGATGAGATGGCTGGATGGCATCACGGACTCAATGGACGTGAGTCTAAGTGAACTCCAGGAGTTGGTGATGGACAGGGAGGCCTGGCGTGCTGCAATTCATGGCGTCGCAAAGAGTCGGACACGACTGAGCGACTGAACTGAACTGAACTGAACTGATAGATAAAATGAAATATTATTCAGTCATAGAAAGGAATGAAATTCTAAGACAAGAAACAACATGCATGAACCTTGAAAACATCATGTAAAATTATATAAACCAGAGAAGGACAAATACTGTATGATTCCCACTTATATACCTTGCTTGCTTGCTTGTTTGCTTGCTAAGTCACTTCAGTCGTGTCCGACTCTGTGTAATCCCATAGACGGCAGCCCACCAGGCTCTCCGTCGCTGGGATTCTCCAGGCAAGAACACTGGAGTGGGTTGCCATTTCCTTCTCCAATGCATGAGAATGAAAGGTGAAAGTGAAGTCATTCAGTCGTGTCCGACTCTTAGTGATCCCATGGACTGCAGCCTACCAGGCTCCTCTATCCATGGGATTTTCCAGGCAAGAGTACTGGAGTGGGTTGCCATTGCCTTCTCCTACTTATATACCTAGATAGGCAAATTTATAAAGAAACAAAGTAAAATAGAGCTTACCAGGAGCTGGACACAGGAAGGAATGGGAGTTATTTAACAGTTAGAGTTTCTGTATGAGATGATGAAAAGGTTCTAGAAAAGGTTAGTGGTAGTGGTTACACAATAGTGTCAGTGTACTTAATGCCACTGAATTGTACAATTAAAAGATTAAAATATTAAATGTTAGAAAAACAAAAATCAGTGGTTGTCAGGGACTGCAGATAAGAAGAGGAGTTGACCACAATTTAGCCAATCAGACTGTACAATCAAATGTATAATACAATCGAACCTGAAATTTCTTTGACCCCTGACTATCTCAGCAGAGTTATACATACATTCCTTTCACTTGCCAGAGTGGTAAATATGCAGCATGTGTGGTTAGGGGTGGATGTGTACCACAGTGACTTGAAAACTCTTCCTGGAAATCCCTTAAGGTACTTACAGAGATAGAGAGGAAAGCACTTAGTAATATGACAACTACTAGCCATGAGAGAGTAACTAAGATTAGATCCATAATCCCATCATAAACAACTAGAAAACTGGACAAATATATACAAAATAATTCTTCTCAGAGTTAAATGATAAGCAGTGCCAAACTGAGACACCTGACAAAGGGGAAAAAATTAGGTGAGCCTAATGATAATACTAGCTTTTAGATTAGTGATACTTCCTGATCTATTGTCCAGGGAGAAGAGGGTCCCCAAGTATAACAGGGTGGTTTACTGTGTTGAAAAGACAGAAGAGTTTGGAGAGGGATGAGGAAAGTTTGAAGGTCAGACTATTGAAGAGGAGACTGCTATGAGAGTCAGAGCATCAAAAATGTACTGCAATCTGCTTATGACTGTCTGAATGTTAAGCCGTATAGAATAAAATTCCATGAGACCAAAGAGTGACCAGGAAGTTGTAATTTCCAAAGTGCACAGTGCTGGGAAACATTCAACATGCAACCATCCACAGTGGAGAATCCATGTTGAAAATTTAGGAGATTAAGTAGAGATTCCAGAAAGGTACTGCTGCTGCTAAGTCACTTCAGTTGTGTCCTACTCTGTGTGACCCACAGATGGCAGCCCACCAGATTACCCTGTCCCTGGGATTCTCCAGTCAAGACTACTGGAGTGGGTTGCCATTTCCTTCTCCAATGCATGAAAGTGAAGATGCTCAGTAGTGTCTGACTCTCAGCGACCCCAAGGATGGCAGCTTTCCAGGCTCCTCTGTCCAGGGATTTTCCAGGCAAGAGTACTGGAGTGCTAGCCATGAACAACTGGAAAATGAAATTTGAAACACCATACCACTTACAATACCATCAAAAACACAAACTACAAGGCTTAAATTTAACAAATTATATATAAGAACTGTATATTGAAAAATAAAAATTGCTGATACATATTAAGGAAGACCCAATTAAACAGCAGGATCTACCTTGTTCATGGATTAGATAAATCATTATTATTAAAGTGACAACTTTCCAAAAACTGATCTCTAGATTAAATGAAATACCAATCAAAATCTCAGCAGGACTTATTCCTAGAAATCAACAAACTGACTCTAAAGTTTATATGGAAACTCAAAGGACCTGAAATTCTGAATACAATTATGAAAAATAAGAGTTGAAGAACTCACATGATAATAAGACTTACAGGAAAAGCATATAAATAAGTGGGTCAGATTGCAGGGTGAAGAAATACATCCATATACAAATGGTCAATTAAGTTTGAACAAAGGTGCAATGATAATTTAATATAGAAAAAACAAATTGTAAAACAAATAGTGCCTGAAGAACTCGACAACTTTTCAGGAAAAAAAATGAACCTCATATATATGTGATGGTGGATTTATATTATACATTTTCCAAACTCACTAAATTGCATAGGTAAAACAGGTACATTTTCTTATGGGTAAACTTCTCTCAAAATAATTATTTTTAAATGTTAAAAAGTGAAAGAGCAAGAATTGATTTTCATATCACAGAACTAATCCATATATATACATATATATATGGACAGAGATGTTATACAAATACACATTTATATATAGATGTTATATAAATACATAAAGTAAAATTATCCTATGACTAATATCTCTCAAACCCAATTCTCAGTCCCTAGATGAAAATGTTCTTAACCACTTCAGTTTAGTTTCTCAGATATTATTCTACACAATATCTTTATTTTTCTATTATCTTAGTTTATCAACATCAGTTCAGTTCAGTTCAGTTCAGTTGCTCAGTCGTGTCCGACTCTTTGCGACGCCATGAATTGCAGCATGCCAGGCCTCCCTGTCCATCACCAACTCCTGGAGTTCACTCAGACTCACGTCCATTGAGTCCGCGATGCCATCCAGCCATCTCATCCTCGGTCGTCCCCTTCTCCTCCTGCCCCCAATCCCTCCCAGCATCAGGGTCTTCTCCAATGAGTCAACTCCTCACATGAGGTGGCCAAAGTACTGGAGCTTCAGTTTCAGCATCATTCCTTCC
Source organism: Aepyceros melampus (assembly GCA_006408695.1). Lineage (NCBI taxonomy): Eukaryota > Metazoa > Chordata > Mammalia > Artiodactyla > Bovidae > Aepyceros > Aepyceros melampus. The sequence goes on along the minus strand of SJXQ01006378.1, from coordinate 7,158 downwards.
AAAGAAATCCCATGGCTTATCTCCTTCAGAATGAACTGGTTGGAACTCCTTGCAGTCCAAGGGACTCTCAAGAGTCAACACCACAGTTCAAAAGCATCAATTCTTCGGCGCTCAGCCTTCTTCACAGTCCAACTCTCACATCCATACATGACCACAGGAAAAACCATAGCCTTGACTAGACGGACCTTAGTCGGCAAAGTAATGTCTCTGCTTTTGAATATACTATCTAGGTTGGTCATAACTTTTCTTCCAAGGAGTAAGCGCCTTTTAATTTCATGGCTGCAGTCACCATCTGCAGTGATTTTGGAGCCCAAAAAAACAAAGTCTGACACTGTTTCTACTGTTTCCCCATCTATTTCCCATGAAGTGATGGGGCCAGATGCCATGATCTTCGTTTTCTGAATGTTGAGCTTTAAGCCAACTTTTTCACTCTCCTCTTTCACTTTCAACAAGAGGCTTTTTAGCTCCTCTTCACTTTCTGCCATAAGGGTGGTGTCATCTGCATATCTGAGGTTATTGATATTTCTCCCAGCAATCTTGATTCCAGCTTGTGTTTCTTCCAGTCCAGCGTTTCTCATGATGTACTCTGCATATAAGTTAAATAAGCAGGGTGACAATATACAGCCTTGACGTACTCCTTTTCCTATTTGGAACCAGTCTGTTGTTCCATGTCCAGTTCTAACTGTTGCTTCCTGACCTGCATACAGATTTCTCAAGAGGCAGGTCAGGTGGTCTGGTATTCCCATCTCTTTCAGAATTTTCCACAGTTTACTGTGATCCACACAGTCAAAGGCTTTGGCATAGTCAATAAAGCAGAAATAGATGTTTTTCTGGAACTCTCTTGCTTTTTCCATGATCCAGCGGATGTTGGCAATTTGATCTCTGGTTCCTCTGCCTTTTCTAAAACCAGCTTGAACATCAGGGAGTTCACGGTTCACGTATTGCTGAAGTCTGGCTTGGAGAATTTTGAGCATTACTTTACTAGCATGTGAGATGAGTGCAATTGTGCGGTAGTTTGAGCATTCTTTGGCATTGCCTTTCTTTGGAATTGGAATGAAAACTGACCTTTTCCAGTCCTGTGGCCACTGCTGAGTTTTCTAGATTTGCTGGCATATTGAGTGCAGCACTTTCACAGCATCATCTTTCAGGATTTGAAACAGCTCAACTGGAATTCCATCACCTCCACTAGCTTTGTTCATAGTGATGCTTTCTAAGGCCCACTTGACTTCACATTCCAAGATGTCTGGCTCTAGATTAGTCAACACATCATCATGATTATCTGGGTCATGAAGATCTTTTTTGTACAGTTCTTCTGTGTATTCTTGCCACTTCTTCTTAATATCTTCTGCTTCTGTTAGGTCCAGACCATTTCTGTCCTTTATCGAGCCCATCTTTGCATGAAATGTTCCCTTGGTATCTCTAATTTTCTTGAAGAGATCTCTAGTCTTTCCCCTTCTGTTCTTTTCCTCTATTTCTTTGCATTGATTGCTAAAGAAGGCTTTCTTATCTCTTCTTGCTATTCTTTGGAACTCTGCATTCAGATGCTTATATCTTTCCTTTTCTCCTTTGCTTTTCACCTCTCTTCTTTTCACAGCTATTTGTAAGTCCTCTCCAGACAGCCTTTTTGATTTTTTGCATTTCTTTGCCATGAGGATCTTGATCCCTTTCTCCTGTACAGTGTCACAAACTTCATTCCATAGTTCATTAGGCACATTCTTATTTTTAATTATTCATTTGAGGTGGTTATCATTGTGAGCAGTATACCTAGGGGGCATTTTAGAAATTTGTTAAGACATTTTTGTTTGTGTTCATAAGGATGAAAGAGCACTGATGACACTTGAGTAGTAGAGACGAGGAATGCTAGATGTAGTACAAAGTAGAGAAAAGTCCAGTATGACTTCCAAGTGTCAGATATACTCACATATTCATGCACACAGATATGTTCTTGTTCAATCACTCAGTCATATCCAACTCTTTGTGACCCCATGGAATGCAGCAGGCCAGGCTTCCCTGTCTTTCATCATATCCCAGTGCTTGCTCAAACTCATTCCATTGAGTCGATGATGCTATTCAACAGTCTCATCCTCTGTCATCCCCTTCTCCTCCTGCCTTCAATCTTTCCCATTATCAGAGTCTTTTCCAAGGAGTAGGTTCTTCACATCAAGTGGCCAAAGGATTGGAGCTACAGCTTTAGTGTCAGTCCTCCCAAGGAATATTCAGGACTGATTTCCTTTAAGATTGACTGGTTTGATCTCCTTGCAGTCCAAGGGACTCCCAAGAGTCTTCTCCAACATCACAGTTAAAAAGCATCAATTCTTGAATGCCCAGCCTTCTTTATGGTCCAACTCTCCCATCCATACATGCTACTGCTGCTGCTGCTAAGTCACTTCAGTCCTGTCCAACTCTGTGCGACCCCACAAACGGCAGCCAACCAGGCTCCCCCGTCCATGGGATTTTCCAGGCAAGAGTACTGGACTAGGGTGCCATTGCCTTCTCCACATCCGTACACGACTACTGGAAAAACCATAGCTTAGACTATACAGATCTTTGTTATCAAAGTAACGTCTCTGCTTTTTAACATGCTGTCTTAAGTTTGTCATTGCTTTTGTTTCAAGGACCAAATGTCTTTTAATTTCATGGCTGCAGTCACCATCTGCAGTGATTTTGGAGCCCAAGAAAATAAAGTCTGTCACTAATTCCATTTTTTCCCCTTCAATTTGCCATGAAGTGATGGGGCCAGATGCCATGATCTTTGTTTTTTGAATGTTGACTTTTAAGGCAGCATTTTCACTCTTCTCATGCACTTTCATCAAGAGGCTCTTTAGTTCCTCTTCACTTTCTACCATAATGGTGGTGTCATCTGCATATCTGAGGTTATTGATCTTTCTCCCAGCAATCTTGATTCCAGCTTGTGCTTCATCCAGCCCAGCATTTTGCATGATGTACTCTGCATAGAAGTTAAATGAGCAGGATGAGCATATACAGCCATGATGTACTGCTTTCCCAATTTGGATTCAGTCTGTTGTTCCATGTCCAGTTCTAACTGTTGCTTTCTTGACCTGCATACAGGTTCTCAGGAGGAAGGTGAGATGGTCTGCTATTTCCATCTCTTTAAGAATTTTCCACACTTTGTTATGATCCACACAGTCAAGGGCTTTGGCATAGTCAATAAAGCAGAAATAGATGTTTCTCTGGAATTCTCTTGCTTTTTGTATGCTACAACGGATATTGGCAATTTGATCTCTGTTTCCTCTACCTTTTCTAAATCCAGCTTGAACATCTGGAAGTTCTCGGTTCATATACTGTTGAAGCCTAGCTTGGAGAATTTTAAGCATTACTTTGCTAGTGTGTGAGATGAGTGCAATTGGGCAGCAGTTTGAACAATCTTTGGCATTGAGTTTCTTTGGGATTGGAATGAACACTGACCTTCCAGTCCAGTGCCCACTGCTGAGTTTTCCAAATTTGCTGGCATCATCTTTTAGAATTTGAAATAGTTCAACTGGAATTCGTCACCTCCAATAGCTTTGATCATAGTGATGCGTCACAAGACCCACTTGACTTCACACTCCATGATTTCTGGCTCTAGGTGAGTGATCACACCATTGTGGTTATTTGGATCATTAAGATCTTTTTTGTATACTTCTGTGTATTCTTGCCACCTCTTAATATTTTCTGCTTCTGTTAGGTCCTTGCAGTTTCTGTCCTTTATTGTGCCCATCTTTGCATGAAATGTTCCCTTGGTATCCCTCATTTTCTTGAAGAGACCTCTATATCCCCTTCTGTTGTTTCCTCTATTTCTTTGCATTGTTCAGTTAGGAAGGCTTTCTTATCTCTCCTTGCTATTCTTTGGAACTCTGCATACAGATAGGTACATCTTTCCTTTTCTCCTTTGCCTTTCACTTCTCTTCTTTTCTCAGCTATTGTAAGGCCTCTTCAGACAACCGTTTGCCTTTTTGCATTTCTTTTTCTTGAAGATGGTTCGATCACCTCCTCCTGTACAATGTTACAAACCTCTGTCCATAGTTCTTCAGGAACTCTATCAGATCTAATCCCTTGAATCTATTTGTCATTTTCACCGTATAATCATAAGGGCTTGATTCCATTATGTACACAGATATTCGTGCATGAAAAATAATTATGTGAGCTTAGAATCTGTTTCACACATGGAAAGTATTTTGCATGACTTTAATAAATACTGATTTTTCCAAAGATGCAACTAACATGTAAATCAAGGAAAGATTATAATTGATTTGTTTATAATTTTATCCAGAAGTATCATCATTTTAGAAAATCATGTAACCAACAGCATTATCACTCACTTCATTATGTTTTCCACATCCCTGTTTTTCCTTGTGGAAAATTCCTACTCATCCTGTAGACCTACATGAAATGTTATCTACCCTGGGAAGTCTTACCTGATCTCCCAAGCACTGACAGTCAGTGTTCCTCTACACTGCCACAACATCTTGTTTATTCCTTAAAACATATTTACCTTTTTATTACTCATTTATTTTTTTGTGTCTTTTTACTCTGAGTGAGAATGGTTTCTCATCAGAAGAATCTAATGTCTTTTATTTTTATCACCACTTTCTCTCTCCATACTAGGTATGACACAATGCTTGGCACAATGTCAGTAATCTATAAATATTCCTGATTTACTGAAATAAACAAGAATTTTAAGAGCTGAAATTTATTTGAATATTGGTTTTTGTCTATTGACAACACAGGGAGTATGCAATATATTTTAAATTCATCAAAAGAACATTTGAACAAATGATCAAATGCATTTGATCATTTAAATGCACAATGCGAGAAATGCAAAGTTATTATTCTCAGAGAAATTATATCTCAATTATACATGTATATTAAACCATTAACAAAGAATGTCATTTACGGTAGGATAAAATAATCCAAGGTAGCATGGATTAATGAAATAACTGTTCTTATTGAATAACTTCTCATTTCTTGACCTTATTTTAAAATACTCCTATATTTAGTGACAGAAGTATGAATTAATAGTAAGAGTTTGGATCTCAAAATCACATAGACCTGAGAGTGAATCCACCTAACTCAGATATATATGCAGTAATTTAATATAACCTCTCTAAGTCTTTACTTAGAGTTTGGTTATGTTGTTCTGAAGGGTACAGAAAAAATATGTGAATCTCATAGAACACAGCATTTACTCAATAAGCAGTTGGTTATAATTATTATTATCCTCATTATCATTATTATCCTCATTATTAGTAAGACACCTGTATCTTGAAAGAAATGTTTTTAACTAAAGAATAAAAGAGTCAACTCTATAAACTATAATGGAGGATTCAGAAAAGGAAAGGCATAATTTAAATAGAAATTCAGAAAGAATGTCTTACAAAAAGCCTACTCTTTGAAGTTAACACTGAATGTTGTAGCATCCAGTTAAATTATAGAGTATAAAACACTCCTATTATAGTGTGTAGAATATTTGTGTCCAAACATAGAGACAGAATAATACAGTGAAGTTTTTCAATTTAAGGAAGATAGAGACAAAGAGAAAATAAAATAAGTTGTGGTTTATCTTTAATGAAATAAACATCTAATCCTATTAATATTATTGTTTACATGCTTTTAAAAATACTACATGGATAACAAATTTTAGCAATAAAAAAAATATGAGCACATTTTGTGCAAGGAAAAAGATACATCGATAGAGGTATCTGATGAAATGATATTATAATTACATCTTATTTTATTCTAATAAATAGGCCTGCCAAGGCACTAGAAATAAACTTTTGGGCTACATAGAATTTTTGACATTTAAGTGGGTTATACTGATGATGGATGTGACAAAGCCTCAATTTGTTTTATTTCTAAATGGAAACCAACTTTACACAAAAGTTACAAGCAATTCATATTGGTTGAAAATGAGGAAAACAGCTTATTAATTAAAACTGACTTTATATAGAACATGAATTCTACCTCTCAGGTACAAACACCTTGGGAGAGGTAACAAATTACCTCTATGTATAACTGATATGCAGTTAAAGGGATCTGTCAAAAGTTCCATTATAAAGCAATATTTCCAAGGTTTCATAATTTTGAGAGAAAATTACACTGAAGATGAGACCTAACCTACAAATCCTGAGCCAAGAAATAAATCTAAAATTCCTACCTGAGGGCATTTTAGGAAAGAGAACCTATTCATTTGGGGACTTTTATCTCAGTGAACTAGTACCCATTACATAACTGCTTTTGAGAAAGTTAATTCTTAGGTAGGTTGATAAGAAGTCTGGGATCTTCGAGGAGGAAGAGGAGGAGGACGAGGAGGAGAAGCTGGAGGAGAAGGAGGAGAAAGGGGTTTGGGGCTCCTGAGGAGAAGAAAAAAACAAACATTTTTTTTTTTACATTCCTGCATCTTAAGTCACATAAAATGTTTTTTCTTTAAGCCCAGAGGTAATGATTACACAACAAAACAATTCATCTTGCTCAAGGTATCCTGCTTGAGGATATGTTTCTCCTTAAGGACCTTCTGACTAATCCTGTTCTTTTCCTTTATTTCTTTGCATTGATTGCGGAAGAAGGCTTTCTTATCTCTTCTTGCTATTCTTTGGACTCTGCATTCAGATGCTTATATCTTTCCTTTTCTCCTTTGCTTTTTGCTTCTCTTCTTTTCACAGCTATTTGTAAGGCATCCCAGACAGCCATTTTGCCTTTTTGCATTTCTTTTCCATGGGGATGGTCTTGATCCCTGTCTCCTGTACAATGTCACGAACCTCATTCCATAATTCATCAGGCACTCTATCTATCAGATCTAGACCCTTAAATCTATTTCTCACTTCCAAAGACTAGAGATCTCTTCAAGAAAATTAGAGATACCAAGGGAACATTTCATGCAAAGATGGGCTCGATAAAGGACAGAAATGGTCTGGACCTAACAGAAGCAGAAGATATTAAGAAGAGGTGGCAAGAATACACGGAAGAACTGTACAAAAAAGATCTTCATGACCCAGATAATCATGATGATATGTTGACTAATCTAGAGCCAGACATCTTGGAATGTGAAGTCAAGTGGGCCTTAGAAAGCATCACTACGAACAAAGCTAGTGGAGGTGATGGAATTCCCGTTGAGCTGTTTCAAATCCTGAAAGATGATGCTGTGAAAGTGCTGCACTCAAT
>SJXQ01006377.1:542964-586697 GCA_006408695.1 Aepyceros melampus | reverse complement strand
GTGACTGAGCAACTGAAATGAACTGCACTGAACTGAACCACTATGTCATGAGGACCCTCAAGCAGCCCTAGAGAATGGTCCATGTGACAAGGAAGTGAGGCACCTATCCAATAGCCGTATGAGTGACCCATCTTGAAAGCAGATTCTGCAGCCCCAGTCAAATTTTCAGATGACCACACTCCCAGTTGACATCTTGACTGCAACTTTATGAGAGATCTTGACACAGAACAACATAGCTAAGCTACACCCAGAATTCTGACACTCAGAAATTATGAGTTAATATATTTTTGCTTTCTTAAGCTGCAGTATCTAGTAGCAATGAGTTATGTAGTAATAGATAACTAGTACATGAAGTTATATAGTAACAGCATAGTGACTACAAACCCAAATACCGAGTGAAACTGTCTAGATTCAAATTCTGGCTTCACTGCTAACTAATTATGTGACTGTGGGAAGTGACTAGCCATCTAACTACCTCAGTTTACTCATCTGTCAAGTGGAGATAATGCCAGCATGCCACACAGGACCACTGTGAGGATTAAGTGAGTTGATGCATTAAAGCAACTGGAAGCATATCTGGCACACAGGAAGCATTCAAGAAGTGTTAGCTGCTGGTATCAATTTACAAAACAGTAAATCTGAATGTAATTGGATAACCAACCTCATTAGGAAAACACAGTAAAATCACCATGAGACTTCCTTGTTCTGCATAGAGTTAGCAAAAAGCATAAACTCAGCCTGAATGATAGTAATTGGGCATCTTCACCATAGAATAATTTACCAAGATGTCTTTCTCTGGTGTGAACACATTTTTGTGAGCATGTTATATTTCAATTCAAAATTTTAAATTAATAAATAACAGAATACACACCCAAAGCCAATACTTTCCCTCATTCTACCCTTACCCCCAGAAACGCTCTGTTAATATTGGCAAATATTGGCAAAGACATGGAACACAAGAACTCTCACACCTTGCTGGTGGAAGTAGAGAGCAATTTGGCAATACTAGCAAAGCTGAAAATTTACAAGTAAGGTTTTACCTGAGTGATAGGATACAGGCTTTCACTATCCATTTTTCTGTATCTTCTTTAAACTTTCATTCCTGTCAAGATGTCAAATAGGGGAGAAGGAAAATATTCAACCCAGCCATAAAATTCTGTGACCTGGACCCATTTATATTCTTAAAAAGCCTAACATAAGAGAGGAATGGCTATTCTGCTGGCAGCCTCCAGGACAGCATGTAAAACATGCCTGGCATGCTGAACACTTTGTTATGGCCCTCTGAAAAGGAGAATTCCTAGATAAAACAGTAATCAGGGATTTTTTAAAAAGCAGAAGGACCCAAAACCTGAAAAGAAATTAAGAATGAGTTGTGTTAGGGGCAGGAAAGAGAGTAGAAAAAGAGGTTGTCTTACAAGTAATCCAGTATTTAAAAAAATTTTTTTTAATTGTGGTGAAACATATATAAAATTAACCTTTCTAACAGTTTCTTAAGTGTACAGTTCAATGCCACTAATTATATTCATAATGTTGTGCAACCGTCACTACTATTTCCAAAACTATCCATCACCCGAAACAGAAACTCTTAAACATTAACCATTAAATAATAACTTTTCCTCGCTTCTCTCCACAGCCTCTAGAAACCTCTGCTCTACAGTCTGTATCTATAATTTAATTACTCTATGTACCTCACATAAGTGGAGTCATGAATTATTTGTCCTTTTGTGTCCAGCTCATTTCACTTAGCACATTATTTTTAAGGTTCACCCATGTGTTCAAAGGCACAGCTCAGAATTCCTCTTTATGGTTGAATAATATTTCGTCTATGAAGTGAAGTTGCTCAGTAGTGTGCAACTCTTTGCAATCCAATGGACTGTAACTTACCAGGCTCCTCCTTCCATGTGATTTTCTAGGCAAGAGTACTGGAGTGGCTTGCCATTTCCTTCTTCAGGGGATCTTCCCGACCTGGGGATCAAACATGGGTCTCCCAAGTTGTAGGCAGACACTTTACCCTCTGAGCCACCAGGGAAGCCCAGCAGGCCACATTTTGTTTATTCTAGTGAGAACCTACTGTATAACAGGGAGCTCAGCTCAATGCTTATCTATCGATGGACACTTGGGTTGTTTACACCTTTGGGCTATCATGAATAATGGTGTGATAAACATTGGTGGACAGTATCTGTCTGAGTCACCCGAAGTAAAGTTGGTCATGAGTTCCACTTAGGGGTGGATGTTGAAAACAGGGGTGAGCCTATGAGGTGCTCAGGGGTCAAGGACGGACTCAACTTTATTCATTCAGTTGGTCAATCTTGCAACAACTATTTATCAAACACCACAATGCAAGAAACTGAGGTTCAAAAGTGAGGGAAATCAAACACTGTTCCCTCCTCTTAGAGACCTTGTTCTCTAGGTACTAAACAAGAAAAGATGCTTTAAGAGTGAAAAGTAGAATAATTAGTGATGCTGAACATCTTTTCATGTGACTCTTAGCCACCTGTATGCCTTCTTTGGAGAAAGGTCTATTTAGGCCTTCTGCCGATTTTTTTATTGGGTTGTTTCCTATTTTAATATTGAGCTACATGAGCTGTTTGTATATTTTAGAGATTACTACTTTCTCAGACACTACCTTGTGTAAAACAGATAACTAGTGGGAACCTGCTGTATAGCACAGGGAACTCGGCTCAGTGCTCTGTGATGACCTAGATGGGTGGGGTGGGGTGGGAGGGAGGTTCGAATCTTTATGACCCTATGGACTGTAGCCCACCAGGCTCCTCTGTCCATGAGATTTTCCAGGCAAGAATATTGGAGTTGGTTGCCATTTCCTTCTCCGAGGGATTTTCCCAACCCAGGGACTGAACCCACATCGCTGATGTCTCCTGCATTGACAGATGGGTTCTTCACTACTAGTACCACCAGTGCCAAGAGGGAGGAAATATATATATACATATAGCTGATTCATTGTACAGCAGAAAGTAACACAACATTGTAAAACAATTATACTCCAATTTAAAAAAAAAAGGAGCAAAAAGTATTGTTGTGATATAACAACCGAATTGAGAGTCAGGATGTCTAGGGGTAGTAAATTTTAAGCCAAGACCTGAAGGCTGAGAAAATTCCCAAGAGAAGCAGGTGAAAGTGAAAGTTGTGTCCGACTCTTTGCAATCCCATGGACTGTGGCCATGCTCCTCTGTCCACGGAATTCTGCGGGCAAGAATACTAGAGCGAGTTGGCATGCCCTCCTCCAGGGGATCTTCCTGACCCAGGCATCTGTTATGTCTCCTGCATTGGCAGACGGGTTCTTTACCACTAGTGCTACCTGAAAATCAAAGAGGGGTAACATAATGTTTCAGACAACAGGACAATAGGAATAGGAATTATTCACATAGTACAGCAGGAATACCTTGTGTGAGCCAGAAGGTAGAGAGAGCATGGTTCTTCAGAAGAACGTTCAAAGGTTCACCATGACTAAACACTGAGAACAAAGAGTGTGGTGGCAAAGATTCCGGAAACAGTAGATGCAGATCAAAAATACTAAACAAGAAAAGATGCTTTAAGAGTGAAAAGTAGAATAATTAGTGATGCTGAACATCTTTTCATGTGACTCTTAGCCACCTGTATGCCTTCTTTGGAGAAAGGTCTATTTAGGCCTTCTGCCGATTTTTTTATTGGGTTGTTTCCTATTTTAATATTGAGCTACATGAGCTGTTTGTATATTTTAGAGATTACTACTTTCTCAGACACTACCTTGTGTAAAACAGATAACTAGTGGGAACCTGCTGTATAGCACAGGGAACTCGGCTCAGTGCTCTGTGATGACCTAGATGGGTGGGGTGGGGTGGGAGGGAGGTTCGAATCTTTATGACCCTATGGACTGTAGCCCACCAGGCTCCTCTGTCCATGAGATTTTCCAGGCAAGAATATTGGAGTTGGTTGCCATTTCCTTCTCCGAGGGATTTTCCCAACCCAGGGACTGAACCCACATCGCTGATGTCTCCTGCATTGACAGATGGGTTCTTCACTACTAGTACCACCAGTGCCAAGAGGGAGGAAATATATATATACATATAGCTGATTCATTGTACAGCAGAAAGTAACACAACATTGTAAAACAATTATACTCCAATTTAAAAAAAAAAGAGCAAAAAGTATTGTTGTGATATAACAACCGAATTGAGAGTCAGGATGTCTAGGGGTAGTAAATTTTAAGCCAAGACCTGAAGGCTGAGAAAATTCCCAAGAGAAGCAGGTGAAAGTGAAAGTTGTGTCCGACTCTTTGCAATCCCATGGACTGTGGCCATGCTCCTCTGTCCACGGAATTCTGCGGGCAAGAATACTAGAGCGAGTTGGCATGCCCTCCTCCAGGGGATCTTCCTGACCCAGGCATCTGTTATGTCTCCTGCATTGGCAGACGGGTTCTTTACCACTAGTGCTACCTGAAAATCAAAGAGGGGTAACATAATGTTTCAGACAACAGGACAATAGGAATAGGAATTATTCACATAGTACAGCAGGAATACCTTGTGTGAGCCAGAAGGTAGAGAGAGCATGGTTCTTCAGAAGAACGTTCAAAGGTTCACCATGACTAAACACTGAGAACAAAGAGTGTGGTGGCAAAGATTCCGGAAACAGTAGATGCAGATCAAAATTTGGAGCTTAGGTGAATGGAAAAGCACTGAAGGACTTGAAGGTAGAAGGATGAGAATCTGATCTGTAAAGCAGAGATGACTGTGAAGGCTGAGCTCCAGAGAAAGACGTGGCTACATATCTGGCTTGGGCAAGTAGGTCACAATGATCTCCTTCCCCATTGTCAGAATTGGCCTGGCTGTGGATGGGTGCCAAGTTCTGGCCAGAGAGACACAAGGCAAAGTCTCATAGGGGAGCTTCTGAGAAAGATTTCCTTCCACTGGGGGGGGAACAAAGACATGTTCCTGCCAAAATTCATCACCTGAAACTCATCATGAAGAACATTGGAAAAGCCCAATTCAAGAGACATGGGAACAACTGTCATATATCCAGGGGTCATCTGGAAATAAGTGTGAAGAGGAAAGCTAACATGCTAAGGAATAGAAAGATGGAAATCTTCTGGGTTCCTAACAACTGTGTTTTGCTACTGAATTAACCAATCCTAGGATCTAGCTTCAATCAGAACCTATGTGATTAATGTTTAAGCCAGTCCCAAACTTTTCTATTTCATAGTACATATTAAAAAGTGACATTCATATGACACACTTGGGTAAGCAGATGAGGATGCTCGTGGCTAGAGGTAACTGTCTCCAGGGTCTCCAGGCCACCCCAGGCTGTGACCTGGTTGCCCCAAGGACTAATTGGGTCAGTATTTCAGAGCATCTGGAACACACTTGCTGTGCACTATTGTGCTAGGCACACTGGTTGGCAAATACTGTCTTAAGCCACTATTAGCTGGTCTTTTATTCCTTGCAGCTCAAAGCAGGCCACTATCTGGCTGACAAATACTAAGCATTATCCTCTTAGCTACTGCTGCTGCTGCTAAGTCGCTTCAGTCATGTCCGACTCTGTGTGACCCCATAGACGGCAACCCACCAGGCTCCCCCGTCCCTGGGATTCTCCAGGCAAGAACACTGGAGTGGGTTGCCATTTCCTTCTCCAATGCATGAAAGTGAAAAGTGAAAGGGAAATTGCTCAGTCGTGTCCGACTCTTAGCGACCCCATGGACTCCAGCCTACCAGGCTCCTCCATCCATGGGATTTTCCAGGCAAGAGTACTGGAGTAGGGTGCCATTGCCTTCTCCGATCCTCTTAGCAACCCAACTTAAAAACTCGAGAGTCATCCTGCACTCATTTCTGTCCTTCACTCTCACTTCTGTTATATTTTTTGCCCGGGTGCCTCCTTGAAATCTCCACCTTCTGCCCCTCAGTTCACCCCTGCTGCTATGGCCTTCATCTAGGTTACCAAAAGACTCAATTGTCCCCCCTCTAATCTCAATGCCGTTTCATCCATTCTAACATGGCCAATGATCGCTCTAAAATATAGATTACAACTCTCCTTTAAATCATTGCTTAGGTCCCATCAGTCTCAGTCTTATGTCATGTTCATTTGTGATGAGGGCCACAGATGATTTGTTAAGAGGGAGAATACTAAAGTATGGTGATGATTTGCTATTAAACATAACTTCGAATGTATTCCAATTTGTCCCAATTATGGTTTTGTTTTACTTTCTGACATGCTATCCTGAGTTACTAGAAGAACACTGAGAATTTCTGCAGCAACTGTTTACCCTCCCAACACCCACACTGGAAGAAGGGGTGGAAGTTAGATGAAGAGAATGATTTTAACCTTGAAAAAGAGGAATACTTTCTGTGGGCTATGAGTAAAAGAGAAACAGGATGGATAAATACCCAAAGAATCAGAAACATCTAAATTTAGGAAGGCTTAATCTTTTCAGAAAAAAAACAGGTCTTTGTTGGGTCGAGAGAAGAAATACTGGATATCTTGTTTGACCTCCAATCTTCTCTACCTGCTCTGAGCCTGGGAGGCTGAACTGTGTGGACTCAGTCAGCAACACTCTTGTCTCCATATAGGGATGGGGTCAGCCAATGACAGACCTTGACAGGAAATGAAGGGATGGAGTAGTTGAAGGTGGTTATGTTTCCCCCAGCTCCCTCCCTGCCTGGTACCATGTGTTGGCTATGTGCCTGTACTCAAGGCCACATATGTTGCCAGGCTGCTTCTCCATGTAATGACCCTCTCAATGTTCCGGGAACCATTCCCTGTGGTTGTATCTTCAGGATTAAGGTGGCAATAGCTCTCCTGCTCTCGCTGCCTCTGAGATACTGCACTCTCCCCAAGTGGTTTTCTTACATCTTGCACACGGCTTTATGAAAACCCTCTTGTTAAACTTTCAGAGTTGGTTTGAGAGTATTATCTGTTTCTTGCTGGATCCGCCAGTGATTTTGAGTCACATAATGGGGTTTGGGTCAGGCTGGAGGGAAGTGGAAAGTTTTGAAATGGTCATAATAAAGAATCTTATAGGAATCTGCTAAGCAAGCCTGTGAATGCTTGACACACAAGCCTCCTATCTCTGGGGAAGGAAAATATTTAAGAAACCAGTGGTTTGCTGACTGATATAATCAATTACCAATAAAAATTAAGTTTTATAATTATTAATCAATATTAATAGTCACATATTATTATATATGAATGACCACCAAATGAGCAATAGTTTTCCTGTACATCTACTGAAGTTAGCTGTGTTGACACACTTTGCTCTGATTTTGTTTCCTCATCCATAAGAAGATAATCTCTAAGTTTCCTTTTAGATTTCAGAATTCTGTCATGATATGATGACAGCATTGAACCTGGGAATAGATGAAAACAAGAGAGATGAGAAAGAAGTGGAGGTGGCAAGGAGGAACCAAGAGCATATTCCTCGTGTGTATCCATGAAGCTGCTGACAGCCAGCCCCAACCCTGAATAGTTTCTCTTCTCTAAATGTTGATAGCACATGACCTGTATCACAAAATCTCACACTCCATCACGTGACTTTATGCCACTCTCTCATCTCTAAACAGTATAGACATCAGTTTACCCTTGCCTCTGTGCCTCCCCAGGCTTCCCTGGGATCTCATCTGGTAAAGAATATGCCTACCACACAGGAGACCCTGGTTCAATTCCTGGTCAGGAAGATCCGCTGGAGAAGGGATAGGCTACATAATATAATTCTGTATCCAGTGCTCCCAAAGCCCAATATATTTTTGCAGATATTCAATATATGTTTAATGAGCTGAAATGATGACTACACACTGACTGATTTCCATGTATTTCTGCCAAGAACCTTTCCCACACACTTCCATCTTCATTTGATTTTTGTTTTCATTGTAATGTTTTTATAGGAGAAAAAAGTAGATGGCATTTGGGGCTTAAATGATTTTCTCCCAATTTGTAAATATTTATATTTACAAAACTAGTACATTAGCTAGGATAAGCTAGGAAGTGGTTACAGGTGTGTGTGTGTACATGTGCTCAGTCATATCCAACTCTTTCTGACCCCATGAACTGTAGCCTGCTGGGCTCCTCTGTCCATGGGATTCTCCAGACAAGAATACTGGAGTGGGTTGCCATTTCCTCCTCCAGGGATCTTCCTGACCAAGGGATCGAACACACATTTCCTGCATTCTTTACCGCTGCACCACCTGGAAAGCCCAGGAGGTAGTTACAGGTAAACTCAAAATTCCAGTGGCTTAACACAAGGAGCCCATAGCTCAAGTAACACACATTTATTCCCTCACGGTTCTGTAAGTTAGGAGACCAATGGGCTCAGTGACTTCCCTTCTCTGGGTCTCTCAAGGCCAAAATCAAGTTGTCAACCAGCCTGAGCTCTCACCTGCAAGCTCTGGGGGAAATTCACTACCAGGTTTATTCAGAACCCTGCTTCCTTACTAGCTGTCAGCCAGCATCACCTTTTAGATCCTGGGGGCCTCTCTCCAGTTCTTGAGCATGGACCCCTACCTCTCAGGGTCAGCAATTGTGCAGAAATCCTGCTCAGGTTTGGGGTCCCGCTGATTCCCTGTTCTGCTGCTACTATTCTACCTATTATTCTGCCTCTAGCCAGAGGAATTCCTCTGCTTTAGGGGCTTCTGTGATTAGATTGGACCACACTGAACAAATCAGGATAATTTTCCCTATTTTAAGCTCTGTCACCATCACTTCATGGGAAATAGATGAGGAAACAGTGTCAGATTTTATTTTGCGGGGCTCCAAAATCACTGCAGATGGTGATTGCAGCCATGAAATTAAAAGATGCTTACTCCTTGGAAGGAAAGTTATGACCAACCTAGATAGCATATTCAAAAGCAGAGACCATTACTTTGCCAACAAAGGTCCATCTAGTCAAGGCTATGGTTTTTCCAGTGGTTATGTATGGAAGTGAGAGTTGAACTGTGAAGAAAGCTGAGCGCCAAAGAATTGATACTTTTGAACTGTGGTGTTGGAGAAGACTTTTGAGTCCTTTGGACTGCAAGGAGATCCAACCAGTCCATTCTAAAGGAGATCAGTCCTGGGTGTTTACTGGAAGGACTGATGCTGAAGCTGAAACTCCAATACTTTGGCCACCTCATGCGAAGAGTTGACTCATTGGAAAAGACTCTGATGCTGGGAGGGATTGGGGGTAGGAGAAGAAGGAGACGACAGAGGATGGCATCACCGACTCGATGGACATGAGTTTGAGTGAACTCCGGGAGCTGGTGATGGACAGGGAGGCCTGGCGTGCTACATTCATGAGGTCGCAAAGAGTCAGACACGACTGAGCGACTAAACTGAACTGAACTGAACTGAACCTGGATTAAAACTGTAAAGTCTTTGTTGTCATGTGACATAACTTATTCACACGCTCCAGGCATGAGTGTGGACACAAACCCTACATGGTGTGCTTTATGCCACACACTGTCTTGGTGTTTTACATATATCAACTGATTTGATCATCACAAAAACCAGATGATGTGGCACTTTGAATATCATAACCATCTTGAAGTTGGGGACTACGGCGAAAAAGGTTAAATAACTTGCCTAAGGTGACACAGCTTGTCGGTGGCACTAGTGAGTCTAAAACACCAGGGACCCTGACTGCCAAGACTGTACTCTTTACCTGAAACCACATTCCCTCTATATGGGATATATAAATGTATTCTCTTTTTGCGTCTACATCCATGAACATGTGCTGTCACAAAATGTCAGAGACCACATGGATGGTTCAGATTTCTAAAATCATCCTGGGCTCAGCTAGTCTCCTGTCTGGCTTTTCTCAGTATATTCAACAAAATTATATTTTTCCTAAAATTCTTAATACAGTAGTTGTTTAACTAAAACTATTGTACATCAAACTTACATTTACAAATAGCCAATTTGCCCAGAATGGCATTTATTAAAAAGCTAAATAAGGTAATTAATCGTTTGTGCTTGCTGCATGCTAAGTCACTTCAGTTGTATCCGGCTCTTTGTGAGCCTATGGACTGTACCCCACCAGGCTCCTCTCTCTGTCCATGGGATTTTCCAGGTAAGAATACTGGAGTGGGTGGCCATTTCCTCCTCCAGGGGATCTTCCTGATGCATAGATCCAATCTGGGTCTCCCACATTGCAGGCAGATTCTTTACCATTTGAGCCACCAGGCAAGCCCCAACTAATCACTTACTTAACCTCAAAAGAGCAATTTCCTAAGAAATACGTGCTGATTGTAAAGAGATTATGAAATTTGGCTTTTAAATACACATATATTAAGGCTTCCCCAAAATTAAGGATCTATTTCTAGTGTCAAGGAAAAAAGTTGTCTAAGGCTTACATATGGTCATAAAAGATTCCTGGATGTCCTTTCAGTGGAATTCTGGTGTAGCATATTCTTTTCATTACCTATTAGTGAGTAACATGTGACCCCGGAATTTAGCAACTTAAAACAACTATTTTTTTCTGAGTCAGGAATCCAGGAGAGGATTACCCAGGTGGTGAGAGCTCAGAGTCTCTCATGAGGGTCCAGGCAAGATGACAGCCAGGACTTTGGTTATCTGAAGACTCGACAGCAGCAGCAGATCATTTTAAGATGGCTCATCTACAAGTCTCCCTTTAGAGCTGCTTCAACAGCTTTATAACATGGTGGCTGACTTTTCCAAGAGAGAGTAACTTGAGAGGGATAGAACCAGGTAGAAGCTGCAGCTCCATGAGAGAAGCATTATAACTCTTAACTACAGGAGACACCGAGAACAGGCATATCCAGAGACAAGAAGTAGCTTAGTTGTTGCCTGGGGCTGGGAAGGTTTGAATGAAACAGGGAGTGATTGCTAATGGGTACAGAGTTTCTTTTTAGGGAGTGATGAGTATGTTCCAAAATTTATTGTGGTAATGATTGCACAACTCTGTGGATATAGTAAAAACTGCTGAACTGGATATTTTAAATAAGTTAACTGTATAATGTGTGAAATACAAAATTATATGTAAATAATGCTGAGAAGGAGGAAAAGAGACAAAAAGAGGAAGAAGAGGAGGAAGAGGAAGAAGACAGTTGCAATGTCTTTTATGTCCTGACCTCAGAAATTTCACACTATCACTTCCATCCTGTTGCTGGTCAAATCCAGTCCACACTCAAAGGGACAGGAATTAAGCTCCACCTCCTGAAGGAAGGAGTATCAAAGAATTCATAGGCATATTTTTAAACACTATATAGACTCTCCCTAGATTATTGATTCTGTATGGTCATCTGTCCATTCATTCATCTATCTTTCAACTCTGTAGAAATAAAAGTTAACATATAAGGCACATATTCCTGTACTAGCAATGCAAATGAATTTTGCCAATAGAGGTACAACTGATTTCCCCCCTGTAGAAAGGATGACCCCCAATTATTTCATTCTATTGGCCTTTAGTTTTGCATCCTGTACTATATTCACTTCAGAAGTCCTGATTGCCTTTACATTTCTGTCCTTCAAATTCCCTTTGAACTGGTTACAGCGTCTTACTGGTTCTCTCATTAATTAATGTATTGAATAAAATGTCTGATGTATTTATTTTACATTTGCATAAAAGCCATGTCTTGTAACCTTTTGAAAATTATAATTTAGTTTTACTATTCAGGTATGTACCCTGCTCTTTCTGCCAAAATTAGCATGGAGGGGCAGAGACTGGAACACTCTCAACATTACACAACACAAAAGAAAACAAGAACATTACCTTGGCTAAGAGGTTACACATGTCCAAGTTCCTCTATTCCTAATCTTTATTTAATGTGTATCCAGGGCCATACACACTTTCAGAGCTTATCAGATGTTTGGGATGATAAAATTGCTGAGAAAGAAAATATAATACCCATCTTAGGGTCTCAAGTTTGAGAGGAAAAGTAACTTACCACAACTGTTATTTTGTCTATAATTTACTTCCAAATGCTTCAGCATAAACAAAGTAAAGTACGAGTGTTTTTATTATTCCTATTAACTTTTACTAGCTATTATTCTTGATTGTTTCTGTATCACATGATTTTCATTTTAAACAAGCTCAATATATGAAAATCTAGGTTTTTCTGAAAAATAAATGGTATAATGAGAATTTGAAATTCTTCATTTTGCAAAGGATCTAACAAGATTTGATTCCCTTCAAAAGGAAACTCTAGCTTCATTTAAAATGTGATTTAACTCACAAAAAATTAATATAAAGAGAATATGAGCAAAGAAAAGAAGTGAGAAGGACGAAATGTTCAAGGAATGATGAGTAATCCAATTTGGCTGGAATGAAATGTGTATATTGGGGAGTGCTAGAGATAAGTCTGTGAAGGTAATTTCATTATAATTAATCATATATAAACTCACACATGATTGTGTCTTATTAGGTTACATCTGCTCAGTCTCAGAACTACCTTATCAGAAACACAGATGCAAATCCAACTAAGAATGTACTGATGAGTAAAGCAGGATTTTTTTAAAATGCTTTGTTGCTATAACTCAGATATAAAGGGCATATATCTTAATTGTACAAAGATTTTAAAGTATGTTTACTTCCTTATAGCCACTACTCAGATTGAAATACAGAACACTACTAGCACCCCCAAACCCTTCTTCATATACTCCAGTTAACACTCTCCCATGAAACAAAAAACGAACAACCCACTATTCTGACTTGTATCACTATAGATTAGATTTCCTGTTTGTTCTTGAACGTTGTATAAATGGAATAATACAGTACTGTTCTGTGTCTCCTTTCACTCACTTTGCTGTCTGTGAGATTCATCTATGATGTCACAAGTAGCAGTAGTTTGGTTCTTATTGCTGTGTAGGCACTCTGTTATATTAAAAATATGTATTTATACACACACACACACATGCACACACACATACATGGGGCTTCCCACGTGGCGCTAGTGGTAAAGAACCTACTTGACAAAGCATGTAGACATAACAGACCTGGGTTCAATCCCTGGGTTGGGAAGATACCTTGAAGGAGGGCATGGCAACCCACTCCAGTATTCTTACCTGGAGAATCCCATGGACAGAGGAGCCTGGCGAGCTACAGTCCATAGGGTCACAAACAGTTGGACACAATGGAAGCACCTTAGCACATGTACACACAAATACATCATAAATTACTCTTCCATTCAGTGGTTATTGAATATTTGATTGTTTCCAGTTTGAAACTATTACAAGAATATTTGATTATTTCCAGTTTTGGACTATTATAAAGCTGCAATGAATACATGTCTTTTTGCTGACCTAAACATTCATTTGTATTGGGTATATACCCAGGAGTAGAGTAGAACTGCTGAGTTATAAGTTGTACACAGTTAGCTTTAAAGGTATTCTTACAATATACTCTCCCACCAATAATATAGAATTCCAAGTGCTTCATGTTTTCCCCAACACTTATAATTGTCGATCAGCTTCATTTTAATCATTCTGGTGAAGCTATAATGGTATCTTATTCTGGTTTCAATTTGCATTTCCTAAATATGGCAAGCACTCTTTTGTGAAGTACCTGTTCATAGAATGTGGATTTTACCCAAAGTTTCCTAAAGAAATAAAGGTGTGATCTACGTTATACAACATAAAGGTAATTAACAAGGAGATGGAAAAACAAATGTTTGGTAAACCAATATTTGCTGGGCCAGGCAGGGATAGTGGGACTCAGAGAGGAATTTTAACAGACCTTGCTAGGTTCCTCCCTGTCCATACACCTAGTTCATATATATATTAATGGTTATCTACAGTGATGGCTCCCCTTTTTGGAACAAGTCCTTTATCCACATTCTCTAGGCAGTTAGAAGGAAGGTCAAAGTTTCTTCTTGAGTCCACTGGGTCTTGATTGTTCTCAGCTTGAAATAATCTGCATATCGATACAACTTTGGGGGGCAGCAAATTTTGCTCCCCTACAGTAAATTGATAGCATATTAAAAAACAGAGACATGACATCACTTTGCTGACAAAGGTTTGTATAGTTAAAGTTATGGTTTTTCCAGTAGTCATGTACGGATGTGAGAGTTGGACCATAAAGAAGGCTGAACGCCAAAGAATTGATACTTTCAAATTGTGGTGCTGGAGAAGACTCTTGAGAGTCCCTTGGACAGCAAGGAGATCAAATCAATCAATTCTAAAGGAAATCAACCCTGAACATCCATTGGAAGGACTGATGCTGAAGCTGAAGCTCCGATATTTTGGCCACCTGATGCGAAGAGCCAACTCACTGGAAAAGACCCTGATGCTGGGAAAGATTGAGCGCAAGAGAAGGGAGTTACAGAGGACTCGATGGTTAGATAACATCACTGACACAATGGACATGAATTTGTACAAACTCTGGGAGATAGCGGAGGACACAGGAACCTGGTACACTGCAGTTCAAGGGGTCTCAAAAAGTCGACATGACTTAGGACTGAACAAAAACAACAGTAAATTGTAATTGTCCTTGTGTGCTTCTATTGACAATAATCACACCACTAAGAGTCAGACACGACTGAGCGACTTCACTTTCACTTTTCACTTTCACGCATTGGAGAAGGAAATGGCAACCCACTCCAGTGTTCTTGCCTGGAGAATCCCAGGGACAGGGGAGCCACCAGGCTGCTGGTGGGCTGCCGTCTTTGGGGTCGCACAGAGTCAGACACGACTGAGGCAACTTAGCACCAGCAGCTATTATTTTACATGCTACAGGCCCTCTTCAGGATCTGAATTTACAATGCTTCATACTGATGCAATTGATGCCAGAGAAAAGTCTCACATGAATCAAGCTCCCATCACTCCCAGGTGCCTCACTTTCTAGGTGCGTTCCTAGAACCACGTGGAGCCCTTGCTACCACTCTCTTTCCAACTGTAGTTGAACTTAATGCTTCAAGTCTGTCCCAGAAAGAATGCCTGGTTTCCAGGTCCCACTGCCTAGAAACAGCATTTTCCACTTCTTGTCTTTTTAGCTCTTCTTCCTTCCAATACCTGAGGAGTAGTTTTCCATCAGACTAGGAAATGAAGGGTCACAAATGGATCAGCCTAGTCAGGGCAAGCTGGGCTAAACTGGAAGAAGCTGGTTACAGCTTTCCAGGTACATCTAGCTGCTTATGAGGGGCTGCAGCCAGTGCTTTAATAATATTGTGATGGACGCAGTTATGTCACAAGTCTCTTTTCTTAGCCCCTTTTATCTGCTACCTCTACTACCACCTGCCCTGGTGTACCCCCCACACACATTCAGATGCACATGTTCATGTAATAATCTTCTTATTGGCCAAAATTGCCCATCTACCAAAATTTCCTCCCCATCTCTGAAATAATCTTCTCTCCCCAACCATATTACCAAGTCTTTTTTTTTCTTTTCCCTTTTTTGCATATTCAGCCTCTCTAAACATCCACATGAGTAAACTTTACTCAGTCAGTAGTTGAACTTCAAAACTCATTATTTGAATGGAGAAGTGAGCAAAATTGAACCCTGCTAAAGATTTTCACATTATGAAAGAGAAGCTTCCTAAACTACATGACTAGTAACCCACTCCAGTGTTCTTGCCTGGAGAATCCCAGGGACAGCGGAGCCTCGTGGGCTGTCGTCTATGGGGTCACACAGAGTCGGACACGACTGAAGCGACTTAGCAGCAGCAGCAGCAGCAGTGGGAAATACAGGCTCACTGGGTCATCTACAGTCAGGCACGTTTCTGAGCAGCCACTGAACAGTTTATTAAGAGGTCACTCTCCGTGGTGCTCAACTTACAGCAGGAGCAAACTGCTGAGTTCCTGAGTGCTGATGTTGTACTAGGTATCTGCACATAGAAGCCTGGCTCCTACTTTTGTCTGAAAGCATGCTGTTCTCATCAGCAGTAATGTCAATATCAGACCTGCTCCTGAACACTAAGCAAATAGAAGCCTGTTACTTCCCTTCCATGGAATTATTGCTTCCTCTCTTGGCCTTCAGAATTATAATTAAATCTTATACAGGAAAATGTGTCTTCGTCACATCAGCCACATTTGTACTCATATTTAGAACAACCTCTCTTCTTCTCTCTGTTACCCATAATATCTTATAAGTTTTGTATGTGCGTGTGATTTTTTTTGGCCGTGCCACATGGCTTGTGGGATCTTAGTTCCCCAACCACAGATTGAACTCTGACCATGGTTTGAACTCAGGCCCTAACAGTGAAAGTGCCGAGTCCTAACCACTGGACCTCAGGGGATTTCCCAGGTCTTGTGTATTTTTAAAAGGACATTGCTAATAGAATTGATGGTGGTGGTGATGTTTTGGTGATGGTAATGGTGCTATGGTTTCATTAGTAATTAATTAGTAATGAAATTCATATTTCATTAGTAATAATATGGCAACAATATTTTTTAAATGTTAAGATAAGGACTTCCCTGGCGGCCCAGTGGTGAAGACTCCACACTTCCAGTGCAGGGAGCGCCAGTTGGAACCCTTATCAGGAAACTAAGTCCCAAAAGCTGAGCAGTCCAGCCTAAAAAAAAGTTAAAATCATAGTAATAAAATCTAAATCTCACCACTCTTGATTATTTCCATTTTTTTCATATAGCTTCATTCACTGTATCCATATTAAATATAGCATTTTGTATTTCTTAATAGATGAAAAGTAAAACATCTCTATCTATTATTGGATGGTGTGGGGATAGGTGGTTATGGGTGAATTGGCTGTCATTCACACCATGTCTTAGACTTATTCAGTGATCAGTGCAACATTTATCTTTACTGACTGCTGAAACACATGGATATTCCTTCAAATAGCAATTTAAAATATCATTCCCAATATGTGTGTTTCTTCCACACCATCAGAAACTAATTTAATTCTCAGAGGACACAGACAAAGTGGCCCACAAATTTAATTCAGTTCTAACACTATCTGCCTGGAGTCAGCATCAGATTCCACAGGTTAGTAGCCAAGGCCAACCAGACTGCACCCACTTCCTAGGCCACTTGTAAATCTAGCTTGTTACCTGTGCTTCTGATCAATGGCTGTAAATCAGAAGTTCCCACAACCTCCTCCTCAGTTTGGATTAACTTGCTAGAGTACCCCACAAAACTCAGGAAGCCAGTCTACCTACTAGATTACAAAGGATATTAATGGTTTTTACAAAGGATATTCAGTTCAGTTCAGTTCAGTCGCTCAGTCGTGTCCAACTCTTTGCGACCCCATGAATCGCAGCACGCCAGGCCTCCCTGTCCATCACCAACTCCTGGAGTTCACCCAGACCCACACCCATGAAGTCAGTGACGCCATCCAGCCATCTCATCCTCGGTCGTCCCCTTCTCCTCCTGCCCCCAATCCCTCCCAGCATCAGAGTCTTTTCCAATGAGTCAACTCTTCGCATGAGGTGGCCAAAGTATTGGAGTTTCAGCTTTAGCATCAGTCCTTCCAATGAACACCCAGGACTGATCTCCTTTAGAACATGATTAAGTCACTGGCCACTGGACCTTGGCCAACCTCCAGCCCCCTTCTCCCTCCTTTCCAAAAGGCACTTCATTAACATAAGCTCAGGTGTGGTTGAAAGGGGCTTTTTATGAGTATCAAGACTCCTTAATTGCTCTTGTTGTTGTTGTGTTGTTCGTGTCTGACTGCAACCCCATGAACTGCAGCACACCAGGCTTCCCTCTCCTTCACTATCTCCCAGAATTTGCTCACATTCAAGTCCAGTGAGTCAGTGATGCTATCTAACCATCTGATCCTCTGTCACCCTCTCCTCTTGCCTTCAGTCTTTCCCAGCATCATGGTCTTTCCCAGTGAGTTGGCTGTTTGCAGGAGGTGACCAAAGTATTGGAGCTTCAGTTTCGGCATCAGTCCTTTTAATGAATATTCAGGGTTGATTTCCTTTAGGATTGACTGGTTGGATCTCCTTGCAGTCCAAGGGACTCTCAAGAGTCTTTTCCAACACCACAGTTCAAAGGCATCAGTTCTTCAGTGCTCAGCCTTCTCTATGGTTCAGCTTTCACATCCCTACATGACTAGTGGGAAAAAAACATAGCTTTGACTATATGGACCTTTGTCAGAGAAGTGATGTCTCTGATTTTTAATGCACTGTCTAGGTTTGTCATAGCTTTCCTTCCAAGGAGCAAGCATCTTTTAATTTCATGGCTGAAGTCACCATCTGCAGTGATTTATTTATTTTAATTGCTCTTTACACTTGGAAATGCCAAGGGTTTTAGGAGCTCTGTGCCGGAAATGAGAGGAAGACCAAATATATTCATAGATTTCTTATTATAAATCATAACATCACACCAACTTTCCAGATTCTAAACGGGGAATGTAACCTTTAACTCTTTGCTACTCAACTCTTGTGGAAAGCTCAGATTTGAGAAATAGCATTCAGATAGAATTGCATGAAAGCATTACATTTTACTCCTCATCAAGCGAGTGCCTGAATCTGCTGCCTAACTTTGACTAAAATCTACTGTGTTAAACTCTTAGTGCACTTCAAAGGATATTGTTAGAATTTGTCATTTCAAATCTCAAAACAGGAAGTATAATGGAAATACATGAAAATGTATGTAATCTCAAAAATCAGAGAAATTTCAACAGTGAGATGAATATTTTTACTTACTAGATTAGCAAAAAAAAAAGAATTTTCTTAAGTAGAGAATGAATTAAGGAAATTACAAGTGGTTTGGTCTGGTTGGAGTGTCAGATGTGACACCAGAAATAGCAAGAGGGAGTCAGAAACCCAGTCTCTTCATTCATGCAGGCATTCAACAAATATTTGTTAAGACCTTACTATATATAGAACACAGGGATAGAAGAGCAATAGTGAACAAAAATAGATATGGTCCATGCTCTTGCAGAGATTACGATCCGGTGGGATAGATGTCAATCAAATAATTGAAGTAATTAACGTAGCATTGAAGTCAGGGTTGGGTGTTATGCCATGGGGACCACTAGGTGTCCCCATATCCATTCACTCCATCTATAGGAACAGATCTCCAGGTTCGTCACCAAAGCATATGGCAGCCAAAATAAAGGCTACTTTCCCCAGCCATCCTTACACCTAGGTGTGGCCACATGACCAAGTTCTGATCAGTGAGAGGTAAGGAAAAGTAACAAGGGCAACTCCTGACTCATGCACTTAAAAAGAGTGATTTTACCCTCCCAGCCTTCACCTCCCTTCCAGTGGCTGGAATGTGAGATGGTGGTGCGTCATCTTAGAGAAGGCTGGTAGCTAACATTCTAGAGACATTGGCGCAAGGAGCTAGAAGGACCCTGGGATCCTGAGAACATAGAGCATCTAGGCAAGTCCTGGGCCCCATAGGCACACGCTGTATTGTAAGCAAAAAATAAACTTCTATCATATTAAAGTCATCAGAATCTCTGTTTCAGCAGCAGATCTCGATCCTCAAATTTGTGTTCTAGAAAGAAGAGACTTCCCTGCTGGTCCAGTGGTTAGGACTCTACACCTCCACTGCAGCGTGCATGAGTTTAATCCCTGTTCGGGGAACAAAGATCCCAGGTGCCAGTACAGTTCGGCCAATAAAAAAGAAACTAAAAAATAAATAAAGAGAGTTCTCTGAGGAGACATAGCCAGAACCTATGCAGGGTCTGAGAAGGTGGGTTTATCTGAAGAGTTGAGGTGAAAGCTTAGGTTGATGGATGGGTGGATTTAACCAGCTGGGGTGGGGTGGTAAGAGTGACCTGGGCAAGGCTTGTTTAAGACACTGAAAGAAGACCACTGTAGCTGCAGAGCCTTGAGAAAAAAATGGGTAAGAATGATGGCAAAAGCTGATACTGGGTTTTATAGGGCTTGAAAGCTGTATCAGAGATGTTGATCTTTAGCCTAAGAACAGCTGGAAGTCATTAAAATGTTCTAAGCAGGAGAATAAGATGATCAGATTTGGGTTTCAAGCACATTGCTCTAGTTGGGATTAAAGTTAGTCTTGGTGTTCGGGTAATATGTTAACAGTTGAGGGAATTCCCTGGTGATCCAATGGTTAAGACTCAGTACTTTTGCTGCCGTTGCCCAAGTTCAGCCTCTGGTTGGGGAACTAAGATCCTTGTAAGTAGTAATGGCACAGCCAAAAATGGGGAAAAAAATGCAATAGTTGAGAGGGAGATTATGGTGCCTTTGCCTAGTGCTGCAACCCCTGTGAGCCCAGGGCACACACACAAGACTGTTCGTGGCAATGTTGTTTGTAGTATCCAACAAGAATAAGTTACAGTTGCTGGCAGCAACGAAGTGAAGGGGTCTCAGAAACATCCTGCTGATCCAAGAACAGACAGAGGTGAAAGAACACATACAAGGGAGCTCGTTGTGTGTTCTGTGATGGCCTAGAGGGGTGGAATGGGAGGGTGGGAGGGAGGCTTTAGAGGGAGGGGTTGTACGTGTATATATATGTGACTAATTCACAATGTTGTACAGTAGAAACTAACACAACATTGTAAAGCAACTATATTATTCCAATAAAAAATAATAAAAATGAAAAAGAACACACACTGTATAATTTCAATCATATGGTTCAAAAATAACCAAAACTAGTCTACATCAAATCTAAGGTGCCACTGATGGTAGTACACACCATTACTTATACTTTTGTATTTATATTTTATCTTTCTTCTCCTAGGAAAGAAAAAAGAAGTGCTGCCAATTAAACCTTGCCAGGGCATCATTATAAGCACATCTCCACTTCAGATACTCTCAAATACTGGATTCAGTAGTGTGAGGTATATGGTCTAGTGATTCATACATAGGTAGCAAAGCTAAAAAGAAAAGCAAAAACATTATCACAAAAATCAGGATAGTGGTTCCTTCTTGGAGAAAGCGTGGGTTTTGTAACCAGGGAAGGGCACATGGGAGTGTGGAGGGTGCTGGAGAGCAACAGCATTGCTAGAGAGCAATTTATGAGCATTCCTTAAACTGTGTACAGATTTTATACATTTTTCTGCATGTGTGCTGTATTTCACAAGCAAGAAGGAAGGAAGGGAGGGAGAAAGAAAAAAGAGCTAGAAAAGTGGGTAAGACAGATGGAGAATTAGAACTACATTGAAAGATGCAGTAAGTAGGAAGGGCGTAAGAACAAAAAACCTGAGGCTGCAGAGTGACGAACAGGTAAAGAGGGGTCAGATCTAGAAGCAGAAAGACCAGTTAATCAGAGAGAGGTGTTTAAGCCTGGTCTAAGTAGCAGCATGAGAATAGAAGAAAGTGAGCAAATGGGAAAGATGCCTGAGATTTAAAATGGACTTGACTCTGACTCAATATATAGGCTGACTGAATCATCTTGATTATCAGAGCCATCCTCACAGCCATCATTTGGGGAGAGATTAAGTAAGTAAAGTCACTCAGTCGTGTCCGACTTTTTGTGACCCCCGTGGACTTCAGCCCACCAGGCTCCTCAGTCCATGAGATTCTCCAAGCAACAATACTGGAGTGGGTTGCCATTTCCTTCTCCAGGGGATCTTCCCGACCCAGGGATCGAACCCCGGTCTCCCGCAGTGGAGGCAGATGCTTTAACCTCTGAGCCATTACTGCAGCTCAAACAAGGGCACTTTACACGCACTGCTTTGCTAGTCTTCACCACCACCTAAGCTGGTCAATATTATTATCAGCTTATTTCAGAGTTGAAAATGAAGGCATTTGTCACACAGTTAGTGGCTAAGCCAGGATGCACAGCCAGGCCTGACCAGTACTCCCAAACTTTATTTACCAGTTCTCTGTCATTGGACTCAGGTAGCAGAAATCTTTTCTCTTGTATCTTGTGCACAAAGACTGTGTTACCCAGCACGATGCTTTACCCAGCTTTCAAAATGAGGCCAGCAATTTGATCCACTGAGATCGTCCATCCTTCAGTCACAACACACTGAGTCTCTCTACTATTTCTAGCGGAGAAAGGCGCCTGGTCAGCTCTGTGCTCACGCATAAGCTATGGGGCCAGAAGCACTTGTGAGGGCAGACTTTTTGACTTGCCTCTTCAGCTGTGTGGAGAAGTCAAATGGTAAAATACAACTAACACATCTAGACTTATTTAAGTCATGATATATAAGCAATAGTATTTTTAAATGCATGGTCAAAATCAAAACTTCAATGAGATACCACCTCACACCAGTCAGAATGGTCATCATTAAAATGTCTACAAATAACAAATGCTGGAAGGGGTGAGGAGAAAAGGGAAGCCTCCCGCACTGTTGGTGGGAATGTAAGTTGGTACAGCCACAATGGAAATCAGTATAGAGGTTCCTCAGAAAACTAAAACCAGAGCTACCACATGATCCAGCAATCCCACTCCTGAGCATATATCCAGGGAAAACTATAATTCAAAAACATACATGTACCTCTCTCTATATTCAGAGCAGCACTGTTCACAATGGCCAAGACGTGGGAACAACCTAAATGTCTATTGGCAGGTAAAGGGATAAAGAAGATGTGTTACATACATGCAATGGCATACTACTCAGCTATAGAAAGAACAAAATCACGCCATTTGCATCAACATGGATGGACCTAGAGATTACCATACTAAGCAAAGTAAGTCAGAAAGAAAAAGACAAATGCCATATGATATCACTTACAGGTGGAATCTAAAATACAATACAAATCAACATATCTACAAAACAAAAATAGATTCATATATAGGAGAACAAACTTGCCAAAGGGGTGAGGAGATGGGAGGGAAGCATTGGCAGTTTGGGATTAGCAGCAGCAAACTATCATATACAGGATGGACAAACAGTGAGATCCTACTGTACAGCACAGGGAAAATGGTAAAATACAACTATATTCAATATCCTGTGACAAACCATAATGGAAAAGAATATGAAAAAGAATATACCTATGTATAACTGAATCACTTTGCTATATAGAAGAAATTGGCACAACATAGTAAATCAACTATACTTCAATATAAAAACTTAAAACATAAAAAATAAACTTAAAACATAAAACATAAAAAATAAACATAGAATGCTTGGTCATAGATAGTGGATACTCATCAAAATGAAAAAAAAAAGTGCTTATCTCAAAAAAAGAGGCCAAATGATGTTTGAACCCTCTGATTCTGTGCTGTCATTCCAGGTGACTCCTTAAGGATGGAAACTGGGGGAGGAAACTGGTTCTTCCATTAAATTAGAACAAAATCTTTTCACATAGAAAATTCCCAGAGGATGAATGGGTCAGGAAACATGCTTACCAACCCCAAAAGTCCGTGAATTTCTAATACACAACAAACATACAAACACCCATGTAGGAAAGGAGACAGAGGATTGCTGAAAGAAAAAGTTAAGGGTTATGAAGGTAAATTCGTAACCTGCTCATCACGATTTAGCAAAGCCTTCTTTAATAACAGGCTCCCCTGATGGTTCAGGTGATAAAGAATCTGCTAGCAATGCAGGAGACCTGGGCTCCATATCTGGGCTGGGAAGATCCCCTGGAGAAGGGAATGGCTACCCACTCCAATATTCTTGCCTGGAGAATTCTATGAACAGAGGAAAGAGTCCGACACAGCCTGACTTTCTTAGTAAGGGTTTCCTGGTCTTTATTATTGATCATACAGTACCAAAAATACATTCAGGAGAGCTTCCTGTTTATTGTTTGTATGGAAGTGGTTTTTCTCACATGTTCATGGAAGATACAAACAGAAAACACTTCCTTGGCTGCCAATCTTCACAGGCTTGTTGGTTCAGAAATTAGGATAAAAAAGTGATGCAAGTTAATATGGTTAATTCATGACTGTTAAATGGAATCTGTGCATCCTTTTTCTTTAAATCACACTGCCTTACTGACTAGGGAATTGTGCCCCTAATACGTGGCAGAAGTTCTGGTGGATGTTCTGGCAAGGTGTGTCATCCAAATTCAGTAACCATGAAATGACCCGTTCTATTAATAGGATTTTGTCAGACGTTGGCTGGGAAGGTGATCCCTGTCTTTGTCAACACTGACATTCAAGTTCCTATCATGGAGTTGTTCTGGACATCTTCCGCTCACCTCTCCCTTCTCCACCCTCCTCTGTGCCCTGGAAGCTGACCTGTGAGGATGAAGACAGCTTGCTTCCTCGCCTTTTGGTTCCTCTGTGTTCAGCCGTCAGGGAGCCCTACTGGGACCTGAGGGAGGTAGCAGGGTGTAGCCCCTCCCTGTGGGGTTACTTCTGGCTAGTCTCGCTGCAGAAAGGACGTAGGGGAATCTCAGCTTCCATCAGACAGAACTCTGCCCCCCGGTTCCTGTCCCTGGTCCCCTACCCTTGACCTAGAGCTGTAACAGAGCCCATCTTCTTCTAGCCCTGGAGCCCTGCACTAATCTCCATGGTCTCCCCACACCTGGGCCTCTGTAAACCATTTCTTTACTAAATTACCCTAATTCAAATGCGTCAAGGTTTTCGCTGGGACCCTAGCATAAGAGCTAAAGGCTTTTAAAGTTTCTCATTAATTTATTCACACTTGGATAACACGTTCTGAATAATAGACCTAGAAATGCAAGTGTCTGTTTAATTTTGAGTCACTGTGCTACAAATAGAAAGGAATATTCTCTTTATTCTTGTCACTGGCATTTTTTGTAGCCTTTGTGTTTTTATTTGTTTTCAGTTCCCCGAGGGATTTTTACTTTTAGGTAGTGTTAGTGCATCAAGCCACTCTTTCCCATTTGATCTTTGCTTGATTCACTTTTTATCCTCTCTAATTTCTGAACTACAAGACCTGTGAAGGCATGGCAGCCAGGGAAGTGTTTTCTATTTTTATTTTCCATGCACAGCACTTGGCACTGAATGGAACTCAAGACAGATATTTTGAATGAATGGAGAATCATGTCTATTCCCGATAGCAGTTATTAGGGAACAAAGATCACCAGACAGTACTCTTCTTAGAAAGATGAAGAGGTGTGTCTGGGTAGAGGGCAACAAGCATATAAGAGCTTGTTCAGGGACAATCCAAAGCTGAGACACTCATAGACTTACGCAACTCTGCCTTGGCAGGCGGATTCTTTACTGCTGAGCTACCAGGGAAACCCCATTGCCTTGTAATTCCCCTTTAAAAATGCAAAGATGACCACTTTTTCCCCCTCTTTGCAAATTACTCCATTTATGCAGTCATGAATTAACCACATTAACTTACTTTTAACAAAAAAGAAGAAATGGCTTCTGTCTCCTGTATTTCAGCTGTCTTGCACTCAGTGGACTGTCAGCTTGAAAAATTTCTCTTACATTCTTAACATTCTGCTATTCTCTATGAATAAAACTACTTTAAAATGGAAAGTGAGGGTTTGGGTTCATCTCTAATTTTGATCCATATTCTATAAACTCTCTATGCATAAGAACATTTAATACTCAAGTTAAAATTAGAAACTATACAATTCTTTAAGAGGGTAAATCATGTTTTAGGTTTTCCTGTGCATCAAGCATACTCTACATATACTTAGGAACTTGCTTCTTTTTAAACTTTGGGCTGCCCTGGGTCTTCGTTGCTGCACCTGGATTTCCTCTAGCTGTGGTGAGTGGGGGCTACTCTTTGTTACAGGCTTCTCATTGCAGTGGCTTCTCTTGTGGAGCACCGGCCCTAGTGGCCTGGGCTTTAGCAATTGCAGCACACAAGCTCAGTAGTTGTGGCACAAAAACTCAGTTGCAACTTGCTTTTTACATTTAATATATCCTGCAAATCCCTTCCTTTCAGTTCATAGAAATCCCTCTCATAGAATTCCGTCATGTGTATATACCAAGTTTATTCAACCAGTCTTCTATGTTTGGTTACTGAGGTTGTTTCCAATATTTTCCAATTACAAAGAATGCTGCAACGAATCACCTTGTGCTTATTCTTGTATTATTGGAAACATGTTTATATTTAATTTCCAGAAGTAGATGGCTGGGTGTGTTTCTCCTGTGCTCCATTGCTAAGTCATATCTGACTCTTTTCAACCCCATGGACTGTAGCCTGCCAGGTTCCTCTGTCTTCAGGATTTCCCAGGTAAGAATACTACAGTGGGTTGCCATTTCCTCCTCCAGAGGATCTTCCTGACCCAGGGATCGAACTTACATCTCTTGCATCGGCAGGTTGATTCTTTACCACTGAGCCACCAGGGAAGCCCCTGCTGGGTTTGTTAGATATTGACAAATTCCCTTTTGTAAGCCTGGTATCATTTGCCTTCCCAGCAGCAATGTTTCCTCCTAGCCTAACAGAATATATCATCAAGCTTTTGAATCTTTGCCAACCTAAAAAAGGGAGAAATAGTATCTCAATACAGTTTTATTGTAGGAAGGGAGACCCCTCCCAGGCCCGAAACTGGGCTCTTGTCTAACACTAGGAAATGAACTGTCCGAGAAGACACATGCTGACAAAGCAAGGGATTTTATTGGGAACGGGCACCAGGGCAGAGAGCAGTAGGGTAAGGAAAACCAGAACTGCTCTGCCACATGGCTCACAGTCTTGGGTTTTATGGTGATGAGAT
This sequence comes from Aepyceros melampus, assembly GCA_006408695.1. Lineage (NCBI taxonomy): Eukaryota > Metazoa > Chordata > Mammalia > Artiodactyla > Bovidae > Aepyceros > Aepyceros melampus. The sequence goes on along the minus strand of SJXQ01006377.1, from coordinate 560,372 downwards.
TAGTTTCCGGGTTGTCTTTAGCCATTCATTCAGACTCAGAGGTCTTCCTGGTGGTGCATGCCTTAATCAGCCAAGATGGATGTCAGCAAGAAGGATTCTGGGAGGTGGTCGGACATGTGCTGTCTCCTTTTGACCCTTCCTGAACTCTCCTTGTTGGCAGTGGCTTATTAGTTCTATGTTCCTTATCAGGATCTCCTGTCTTAAAACAATTCATGTAAATGGTTACTATAGTGCCTGGACAGGGTGGGCGGTTTCAATCAGTATGCCTACCCTAACAACAGTTCTCCTGGGTTCCCTAACCTACTGCTCTGTGCCCTGGCACCCTTTCCCAATAAAATCTCTTGCTTTGTCAGCACATGTGTCTCTTTGGAACAATTCATTTCTGAATGTTGGACAAGAGCCCAGTTTCGGGCCCTGGAAGGAGTCCCCCTTTCTGCAACAGTTTTAACTTCAGTTTTCCTTATAAGTGAGCATGAACATTGTTTTATATCTTTATAAGCTTTTTAATTTTTGTAATTCATGAATTGATTCAAAAAACTTGAAGTAGCCTTTTATGTGGATCATAACAAACTGTGAAACATTCTTAAAGAGATGGAAATGCCAGACCACCTCACCTGCCTCCTGAGATATCTGTATGCAGGTCAAGAAACAACCGTTAGGACTGGACATGGAACAATGGACAGGTTCTAAATTGGGAAAGGAGTACATCAAGGTTGTATATTGTCACCCTGCTTATTTAACTTATATGCAGAGTACATGATGTGAAATCTTGGACTGCATGAAGCACAAGCTGGAATCAAGATTACTGGGAGAAATATCAATAACCTCAGATATGCAGATGACACCACCCTTATGGCAGAAAGCAAAAAGGAACTAAAGAGCCTCTTGATGAAGATGAAAGAGGAGAGTGAAAAAGCTGGCTTAAAACTCAACATTCAAAAAATGAAGATCATGGTATCCTGGTCCCATCAGTTCAGTCGCTCAGTCGTGTCTGACTCTTTGTGACCTCATGAATCGCAGCATGCCAGGCCTCCCTGTCCATCACCAACTCCCGGAGTTCACTCAGATTCATGTCCATTGAGTCAGTGATGCCATCCAGCCACCTCATCCTCTGTCATCACCTTCTCCTCCTACACCCAACCCCTCCCAGCATCAGAGTCTTTTCCAATGAGTCAACTCTTCGCATGAGGTGGTCAAAGTACTGGAGTTTCAGCTTCAGCATCATTCCTTCCAAAGAAATCCCAGGGTTGATCTCCTTCAGAATGGACTGGTTGGATCTCCTTGCAGTCCAAGGGACTCTCAAGAGTCTTCTCCAACACCACAGTTCAAAAGCATCAATTCTTCTGCGCTCAGCCTTCTTCACAGTCCAACTCTCACATCCATACATGACCACAGGAAAAACCATAGCCTTGACTAGACGGACCTTAGTCGGCAAAGTAATGTCTCTGCTTTTGAATATACTATCTAGGTTGGTCATAACTTTTCTTCCAAGGAGTAAGCGCCTTTTAATTTCATGGCTGCAGTCACCATCTGCAGTGATTTTGGAGCCCAAGAATGGACTGGTTGGATCTCCTTGCAGTCCAAGGGACTCTCAAGAGTCTTCTCCAACACCACAGTTCAAAACCATCAATTCTTTGGCACTCAGTCTTCTTCACAGTCCAACTCTCACATCCATACATGACTACTGGAAAAACCATAGCCTTAACTAGATGGACCTTAGTCAGCAAAGTAATGTCTCTGCTTTTGAATATGCTATGTAGGTTGGTCATAACTTTTCTTCCAAGGAGTGTCTTTTGATTTCATAGCTGCAGTCACCATCTGCAGTGATTTTAGAGCCCAGAAAATTTAAGTCTGACACTGTTTCCACTGTTTCCCCATCTATTTCCCATGAAGTGATGGGGCCAGATGCCATGATCTTCGTTTTCTGAATGTGGAGCTTTAAGCCAACTTTTTCACTCTCCTCTTTTACTTTCAACAAGAGGCTTTTTAGCTCCTCTTCACTTTCTGTCATAAGGGTGGTGTCATCTGCATATCTCAGGTTACTGATATTTCTCCCGGCAATCTTGATTCCAGCTTGTGTTTCTTCCAGTCCAGCATTTCTCATGATGTACTCTGCATATAAGTTAAATAAGGGTGACAATATACAGCCTTGACTGCCAGGAGCCAGCACGGGAGATCCCACCCATGACAAGGTCATGCAGGACTCGAGAGACTCCCTGGGCCATCCCATCCATGACAAGGTCATGCAGAAGAGTCCTGATAAGCAAGGCCTCAGGACTCAATGGACCCCCTGGACCTGCTTGAGCATCTACCCCCAAACCAAATCTGTCTGTCTTACTATTTTATGTCTTTCACCAGCTCTTCTGACATTAGCAGAGGGCTGTCCCCAGACCACCTTTCTCTGGTAAGAGTTAACTTAGGGCTTTAGTTAATAAATCTCCTGGGCATGAAAAGATGTTTCAAACTTTCTGTTAGCAGTCTAGCTTACTTGGCAGGTTTATCCAGACTCTTGCAACATTGTTGAGCCTATGCTTGCTGCCAAGTTCTCACATCCCTTATCCCATTGTGTTCCTGGGAGTGCATATAGTTAAGATATAAAAATAACAAGCAGTAGCTTTAGCATTAACAACATTAGACGTTGAGTTAGTAAGTTCTTTCTTTGCTGTAACCCACTGAATCTTTGCTCCATAAAAATGTAACTCTGTACTTTAAGGGTGATACAGGCTAAATATTTAAGAGGAAACATTTTAAGGGAAAATTATTGTTCTGGCTGACCAACCTTTATCAAAAAGAGGTCATAAAATATCAACAGGCCTCCAGGCCAGAAGATAATGTACAAAAAATAAGACTCTTACAAAAAGAAACCTGATATCGATAAAAGTTATTACTGATGGAATGTTGAGTTGACTCTGCATTTTTCACCTTGCTATATGTACAACTCAGGGTATAAAAGCCCAGAGGAAAATAAAGTAAAATGGGCCTCACTCACTAAAGCTTGGTCACCCCGTGTCATTCTTTCCTTATCTCTTTCTCTATCTTTCTTCATTCGCCGACGTCATCCATCCTGAGGATATCCCTGGACTCCGCTGAGGCTGGACTCCGGCACTTGACGTACTCCTTTACCTATTTGGAACCAGTCTGTTGTTCCATGTCCAGTTCTAACGGTTGCTTCCTGACCTGCATACAGATTTCTCAAGAGGCAGGTCAGGTGGTCTGGTGTTCCTATCTCTCTCAGAATTTTCCACAATTTATTGTGATCCACACAGTCAAAGGCTTTGGCATAGTCAAGAAAGCAGAAATACATGTTTTTCTGGAACTCTCTTGCTTTTTCCATGATCCAACGGATGTTGGCAATTTGACCTCTGGTTCCTCTGCCTTTTCTAAAACCAGCTTGAACATCATGGAGTTCACGGTTCATGTATTGCTGACATCTGGCTTGGAGAATTTTGAGCATTACTTTACTAGCATGTGAGATGATGCAATTGTGCGGTAGTTTGAGCATTCTTTGGCATTGCCTTTCTTTGGGATTGGAATGAAAACTGACCTTTTCCAGTCCTGTGGCTACTGCTGAGTTTTCCAAATTTGCTGGCATATTGAGTGCAGCACTTTCACAGCATCATCTTTCAGGATTTGAAACAGCTCAACTGGAATTCCATCACCTCCACTAGCTTTGTTCGTAGTGATGCTTTCTAAGGCCCACTTGACTTCACATTCCAGGATGTCTGGCTCTAGATGAGTGATCATCACCTCATGGCAAATAGATGGGGAAACAGTGACAGACTTTCTTTTCTTGGGCTCCAAAATCACTTCAGATGGTGACTGCAGCCATGAAAGTAAAAGACACTCGTTCCTTGGAAGAAAAGTTATGACCAACATAGACAGCATATTAAAGAGCAGAGACATTACTTTGCCAACAAAGGTCTTTTTAGTCAAAGCTATGGTTTTTCCAGTAGTCATGTATGGATGTGAGAGTTGAACCATAAAGAAAGCTGAGCACCAAAGAATTGATGCTTTTGAACTGTGGTTTTGGAGAAGACCCTTGAGAGTCCCTTGGACTGCAAGGAGATTCAACCAGTCAATCCTAAAGGAAATCAGTCCTGAATATTCACTGAAAGGACTGATGCTAAAGCTGAAGCTCCACCTGATGCAAAGAACTGATTCATTGGAAAAGACACTGATATTGGGAAAGATTTTGAAGGCAGGAGGACAAGGGGATGACAGAGGGTGAAATGGTTGGATGGCATCACCAACTCAATGGACATGAGTTTGAGCAAGCTCCAGGAGTTGGTGATGGACAGGGAAGTCCAGTGTGCTGCAGTCCATGGGGTCGCAAAGAGTTGGACACAACTGAGCAACCGAACTGAACTGAACTGAACCATCACCCACAATCTGGACCCATTTTCTCTTGCCCAACAATGATTACTGTGATCAATTTGATGTATATCCTTCCAGTTTTTATCTAACGTCTCTCTATATAAATGTACATCCCTGGGACTTCCTGGTGGTCCAGTGAAGAAGATTTCACCTTCCAATGCAGGGGATGCGGGTTCAATCCCTGGTTAGAGAAGTAATATTCCATATGCCTTGCAACCAAACAACCAAAACATAAAACAGAAGTGATATTGCAACAAATTAAATAAAAACTTAAACAAATAAACATATGTCCCTGTAAAAAGCATACTGTATACTTGGTAGTTTTTTTTCTTTTACTTTTCTTAATGCACCATACTGTATATGTCTGTCTACAGCTTAAACATCTTTTACAAAGAAGTAGAATACTAACACTGTTTCCAATGTTTTAAATTACAGTGTACTAAATAAATTTTAGTTTTACTATTTTTGCATTTGCATATATATTTATAAGCCACAAATTTTTTAATGTTTTGATTAAAATTTTTTATTGTGGCATAAGACACAAAACATAAAACTTACCATCTTAAACACTTTTAAGTGTACAGTTGGGTATATTCACATTGTTGTGAAACAGCTCTTCAGAACTTTTTCATCTTACACAACCGAAAATATACACATTAAACAATTCTCTTTTTCCCTTTGCCAAACTCCACCAATTCCCTGGATTTTAGTTACTTTAGATACATCATATAAATGGAATCATATAGCATTTGTCTTTTTGTGATGGGTTTATTTCATATAGCATGTCTCAAGGTTCATTCACATTATAGCACCTAGCAGGATTTTCTTCCTTTTTAAAGTTGAATCACATTTCTTTGTATGTACATACCACATTTTGCTTCTCCATTCATCCACTGAACATCTGAGTTGCCTTATAATGTTGCTCTGAATGTAGGTGTGCAAATATTCTCTTTGAGACTCTGCTTTCATTTCTTTTGGATACATACCCAGAAGCAGGATTGCTGGATTATACAATAGTTCTATATTTAATTTTTTAGGAACTTCTTTACTTTTTTCCATAGTAGTAGTTACCATTATAATTCCACCAAAAGTGCAATAGGATTCCAGTTTCTTCACATTCACAAATAATTTCAGAAATAACACATTTATTTTGGTAGTATCCATCCTAGTGGGTGTGAGGTGTTATCTCATTGTGGTTTTGACTTACATTCTCTGATGTGATGACGTTGACCATCTTTTCATATGCTTGTGGCTATTTGTATGTCATCTTTAGGGAAATATTCAAATCCTTTGCCCATTTTTAAATCAGACTGATGGAGTTTTCATTGTTGAATTGTAGGAGGGAGTACTTTATATGGGTTTCCCAGGTAGCTCAGTGGTAAAGAATCCACCTGCAATGCAGGAGATGCATTTTTAGTGCATGGGGCGGGAAGATTCCCTGGAGAAGGAAATGGCAATCCACTCTAGTATTCTTCCCTGGAGAATTCCATGGACTGAGGAGCCTGGTGGGCTACAGTCCATGGGGTTGCAGAGTCAGATACAACTGAGTGACTAAACAACAACAGCAACAACAGTACTTTACATATTCTATTAACCCCTTGTCAGAAATATTATTTGCAAATAGTTCCTCCCATTCATAGGATACCTTTTTAGCCTATTGACTGTGTCTTTTGGTGCACAAAGGTTTTTAAGATTATCCCATTTTTCTATTATTGCTTTCTTGCTTATGTTTTTGGCATCTTATCCAAAAAATCATTGCCAGGTCCAAAGTAATGAAGCTTTGCTTCTATGTTTTCTTCTGGGAGTTTTATAGTTCTAGGTTTTGCATTTAGTTCTTTAATCCATTTTTAATTTTTGTCTATGGTGTCAGGTATGGATCTAGTTTCATTCTTTTATACGTGGACGTCTTGTCCTTTCCTTTTTCCCTCATTGAAGGTCATTTGACTGTATAGACAAAGATTTATTTCTGGGCTCTTTATTCTGTTTTACTGGCTGATTTATCCATCTTTATGCCAGTACCACACTGTTTTTATTACTGTAGCTTTGTAAATCATTTAGAAATAAGGAAATGTGGAGTCCTCCAATTTTCCTCTATTTCAAAATTATTTTGGCTATTCATGAACTGTTAATATACCATATAATTTCAGGATAAATTTTGCAGCTTAATTCTTAATATTTCTTGGAGATTTATCCATATTAGTACATCTGTATCTACCTCAATCTCATTCTTTTAAAATGCTGTATAATATATATAAACAGTGCCATGATTTACTTCAAACATTATCCATAATGACTGTCATCTTGTTTCTAATTTTCACTGCTTTTGACTAGGAGTGCTTAAGTGTTCCTTAAATTTAAAATACGTCGGTGGGCTTAGGTGCTTATTAATGGAACAGTCTTTCTAATGTCATTTTTATCTGAATATAAACATCAATACATACTTTTAAATTTTTATTTATTTTTAATTGGAGGATAATTGCTTTATAATATTGTGTTGGTTTCTGCCGTATATCAACATGAATTGGCCATAGGTGTATGTATGTCCCCTCCTTCTTTAGCCTCTCTGCTACCTCCCACCCCATCCCACCCCTCTAAATTATCACAGAGCTCCCTCTGATGTAGTAGATACATACAACTGGCCTCCTGTTTACATTTCATGGGGCACAAAGAAATGGGCTTCACCCTGGATACTTAAAACTGTTAGCGTTTCTTGAGACAAGAGATAGGTGGGCTCCAGTTAAGGCATTTACAGTCAGCCTCCTGTTTGCCCTCTGAAATGGAAGTAACAACAGAAACCAGCTAAATAGCCAGTTTTTGTCTCTTGTAAACACCTTAATGTAATAGTCATGGCAAGGACAAAGAGGGGCAAAATGCTGTTTGAGAAAAGGATTAAGAGATCTCCTCCCCTTTTGGGACAAGGGAGACACTACACATGCGCAGAAAGGCCCCTTGTGGGTCAAAAAGTCAAGGGATAACACCAGGACATAATGAGCTTTGCTTCTTCCAGAAGCCTTTACTTTGAGATCCATCCTGGCCGAAAGGTGTATGTGCATCCAGGGGAGGGTCCCAGGTTAGGTCAGATGTGGGAAAAGAAACCAGATAATTGGCCTGAAGGAAGGCAAAGACCCAGAAGAACTGACCTTACATGAATGACTTAGCCGCTTCTTCACTGCCCTCCTCCTCACTCGGGAATGCCCACACTCTCTCTGGGTGTGCATCACTGCCTTCCTTTTGTCTTAGCTAAACAAACCATTTCTTTGTATGCTTTCCCACTTGTTGATGTGCTATATCTCTAATAATAAACTTTGCACCTGCTTTTACAGTTTCTACTTCCATGATAAATGCACTTTTCACTGGGGGCAGAGATCCAGGGAAAAATAACTTCTAGCCTCTAGCCCTTGCTGGTCTGGTGGTTAGGATATCTGGTTCTCATCCAGGCTACCCAGATCCAGTTTCTGAGCTGGGAATTAAGAACTTGTTTTATTCTGCTACTCACTGCTGCCTTGCTGAGATTACCTGCATCATACAGTAAATTTCGACTGGCTATCTAAATTTACGTACCGTAGCAATACATACTTATTACAGAAAACTATGTGCAGAAAAATACAAAACAAAAAAATCTAAAATATTCATAAACCTGCCAAAATGATAGGCAACACAACACAGATCTGGGAGATTTACAATACAGAGATTAAATCCTAGATCTTCCATTTACTGTGTAACCCTAGGCAAGTTACTCAACTTCACTAAACACAGTTTCCTCACCTATAAAATGAAGACAATCTACCTCTTGGGGTTTTGTGAGAATTAAATGAGATTATAATTTTTATAGGGTTTACCACTATGTTCTACATCTATGCTATATCCTATACTATTGAATCTCTAGGGAAATGGGTAAATTATGGTACATCCAAACAATAGAAATTTATGTAACCATTAAAAATAATGAGGTAGCTCTCTATATATACTGACTTGGAAATATTTCCCAGATTCAAATTAAAAAACATATGTAAGTAATTTCATGTTTTAAAATGTGCATGTTTATACAGTGAAAGTTGCTCAGTCGTGTCCAACTCTTTGTGACCTCATGGACTACACAGTCCATGGAATTCTATAGGTCAGAATACTAGAGTGGGTAGCCTTTCCCTTCTCCAGGGCATCTTCCCAGCCCAAGGATTGAACCCAGATCTCCTGCATTGCAGGCGGATTCTTTCCAGCTGAGCCACAAGGGAAGCCTGAATGTTTGTATACATATATATATATATATATATATAAATGTATATAACCCTGAATATTCATTGGAAGGAGGCTGAAGCTGAAGCTCCAAAACTTTGGCCACCTGATGCGAAGAGCTGACTCACTGGAAAAGACCTTGATGCTGAGAAAGATTGAGGGCAGGAGGAGACAAAGATGACAGAGGATGAGATGATTAGATAGCATCACTCATGCAATGGACATGAATTTGAGCAAACTCCATGAGAAAACTGAAGGACAAGGAAGCCCGGCATGCTGCAGTCCATAGGGTCACAAAGAGTAGGACACGATTTAGCAACTAAACAATATAAAAATAGTTTGCATAGAGTAATATACACATAAAACTAAAGTCTAAAATGTTACCCACTAAACTGTAAAAATGGTTTTGGGGAAGCAGTGTAGAGAAAGAAATGAAAAGGGAAATTTCACTTGCTTTTTGCATTTACAAACTGTGAAACTGTTACAATGATATACACTATTTTGCAATAAAGAGACATATTTTTTTTGTTTTTTTACTCTAAAGAGATATTCTAACTGTAAAAAGAATTAATATCTTTCAATTATAGAATTTCTTCACAGAACATTCCACCTGTTGTTTTTTGAAATTTGACAATTCCTTATGAAGAATGATTTAAATTAAATATAGCAAATAGGTCATCTAAAACCTTCTAACTAGGCTCATCTTAAAGTAATAGCAGGAGAGGTTTACACTAATGCAGCTCTGCAGGAGGACTTGTGAGACTGACCTGAATCTTCTGACCTACCTCAAGAGATCAACCTTGCATAATGTAACCACCATCTAAGCCTCTCCTGGCTTTAGTTAACCTGGGCCTTCTGGCTCATTTGAAATGAGGCAGAGCAATCCATGTAAATCTCCTAACTTCAGGTGCCCAGGGCCATACAAATTAACCATTATGATCATGGTCTTTTCTTAATCCTAAAGGAAATCAATAGTGAGGGAAAGGTTACTTCCACAAACTGGGGACTTTCCATTGAGAAATGAAATATTTCCTGCCATGTCAGTAAATAAGAATGTCAGAGTTATCAGCGATTTCAGCCCTCCAATATGAGCCTAAGAGCACTCAGGAAGGAGAAAAATACCTGCAGTCTAACAGCCATCAGATTGCAGCCACTCCCAACAGTGAACCCAAGGGAATTCCAAAGGGAGCACAGGATACTGGCCCCAGGATAGTGGAAATGCATATGAAAGAAATGATTTTGGTAAGCCCAGAAGCTTGCCTCTTTCCATACTTAGAAAAGCACTACATTTTTTAAACTGGGATATATGAAATGAAATGAAAGTGAAGTCGCTCAATCGTGTCCAAACCTTTGGAACCTCATGGACTGTGGCTTAGCAGGCTCACCTGTCCATGGGATTTTCCAGGCAAGAATACTGGAGTGGGTTGCCATTTCCTTCTTCAGGGGATCTTCCCGACCCAGGGATCGAACCCTGATCTCCTGCATTGCAAGTAGATTCTTTACCATCTGAGCCATCAGGGAATCCCTGGAATATATGGTTTTCTATAATTAACAATAATCTTTCAGTGTTCAGACTACTTGCCCTTTGTTGCAAAACTTCCATATAACCTGGCTCTTCCCCTCACCTCCTCTGAGCATTTCACTCAGGGTTACTTGAGATGCTTTTAGGATTTTAAGTCCCCCACACTTTAAGTCCTAAAAATTCCCACTAAATAAAACATATCTCTCAAATTTTAGGTTGTGATTATTTTTTAAGACAACACCATAAAAGTTACAATGCTGTAATAAATTAATCAAAATAAAAGAACTGTCATTTTCAATATTTCCTTGAATTATGTTTGTAGATCAAGAAAAAGTTTCTAAAAACAATTACATTTATGCACTGGAGAAGAGATGAAAATTAAAAAGAACCAAGAGCATCTTTTAAAATAACTTCAGAAAGCTAGCACAATGTAATAGCGGCAGATTACTTTATAACTTTACAAATGAAATTTACTCTTTCACAGGCAACATGGAAATCCCCAGAACAATTCTTATAAAACTCAATTGAGGAATTCATTGGAAAGTGAAGCCAATCAGTTGAAGGGGGCAAGGGAGAAGATTAGTAGGAGAAATATGAGCTCATAAAATAGTTCAAGTGCAGGTAAAAGTTCAGCCTCATAAACTTTTATTAATCATGGGACATATGGGACAAATTGAAATCTGAGACCAACTAAGCCAGCTTGTTGTTGTTTAGCAGCTAAGTTGTGTCCGACTCTTTTGTGACCCCATGGACTATAGCCTACCAGGCTCCTCTGTCCATGAGATTTCCCAGGCAAGAATATTTGAGGAGGTTGCCATTTCCTTCTCCCGTGGATCTTCCCAACCCAGGGATCAAACCTGCCTCTCCTGCATTGGCAGGTGGATTCCTTACCACTAAGCCACCTGGGAAGCCCAGCTAAGCCAGTTAGGATAGTATAAAACACAGTGAAGAAATTCAAAGAACAATTATACTGAAAATCCTAAAATGACTCCAAGAGAAAGAATAAAAAGTCAATATCTAAGCAATGTTCTTACAAGTCATTTACTTTTTATGAGCAATGAAATAGCAGTAATAAGCAAAAAAAGTGATGTCTGATGAACTTACAAAATTGTCTTTTAAATGGTATTGCTAATGGAAAGGTGCTATCTGGTTCACAGATATAGTGAATAGCTGTTTGGACCATTCAGACCATCCAGGGCCAACTGGATGGTTCCTGGGTCATCAGGATGCCACATTGGTCCTAGATGAGAGAGAAATAAGCTTCTATCTGACTAAAGTCACTGTTACATAGGGTCTTTGCCCCAGGAGCCAAACTTGGATCCCAACTAATATTGATGAAGTCTGATTTACTGAAGAAATTGAAGGGTTATTTCACCTGTAAAACAAAGAATTGTGCTCCCAGAACATGGTGTTCTTACCAAGACATTACAATCCAATTAGCTGGACATTTCTCTCCAAAGTTAACATCCATGCTGCAAGAGAAGTTTGTAAATGAGCTGTCAGTAAAATCAAGGTGACTCCCCACATCCATAACTCAAACTGAAAGACAGCTAATGATTTTATATATCAGTTCAGTTCAGTTCAGTCGCTCAGTCGTGTCCGACTCTTTGCGACCCCATGAATCTCAGCATGCCAGGCCTCCCTGTCCATCACCAACTCCCGGAGTTCACCCGGACCCACGCCCATGGAGTCAGTGATGCCATCCAGCCATCTCATCCTCGGTCGTCCCCTTCTCCTCCCGCCCCCAATCCCCCCCAGCATCAGAGTGTATATATATATATATTTAAAATAAATATGCAATGGTCTAGTAAGGGATTTTATATATATATTATCCCTTACCAGTCCATTAAAATTAGCTCCTCTCTTAGACTGTCCTATTTATGTTTGGGGCACTGTGATTCTCCCTCATCACACAAGCTTGAAAACTCGGTGGTCTTTGAATTCTTCTCCTTATGCCCTTATGATAAGCAGTTGCTGCATATGTTAAGACTGTGTTTGGGTTTGGCTACATGTAAGTGAAAGTGAAAGTCATTCAGTTGTGTTCACTTTGTGACCCCATGGACTATTCCATGGCCATGGAATTCTCCAGGCCAGAATACTGGAGTGAAGCAGCCATTCCCTTCTCCAGGGGATCTTCCCAACCCAGGTTTCCTGCATTGCAGGCTTCCCTGGTGGGTCAGATTAGAGCTGACCCACCAGGGAAGCCTGGCTACACGTGAGAGGAATCCAACTAAGGTCTTCAAAACCAGAAGACAGGAGCGGGCAGTCTAGAGCTGCTATGACATCCAACTCCATAACAGTATCGGAAACTCAGGCTCCTAGTTGTCAGCTGCACAGTTAGCATGTGACTTTCATAGAGCTTGAAAGATGCTGCTTCCTATCTGACACCTTCTGTGTCCGTCTTAGCCTAGGAAAGAGAGAATGAAGCAAGATAGAATTGCTCCTGCGTTATTAGGTTCTATAAGCCCAGAGCATAGAACAATATCCAAAACAAAATTCCTGCCCTCAGTGAGTATATTTTAGTGGCAGAATCAGATGATAAACAATAAATAGATAGATATATGCTGTGTAACCTACAGAAGGTAGCAGAAAGTGAGTTCAATATTATATAGACTGATCAGGGAAAGCATCTCTGAAGAAGTTAAATTTGAGCAGAAAATTGAATGAAAAATGAATAAATTATGTGACTATCTGGTAGACATTCCACGCTCAAGGGAGGATGATTGAAAAGATCTGAGATTTAAATGTGTTACATATTTTGGAGGAAAAGGAAATAAATCATGTGGCCAGAATTAAATGAAAGATGCCGAAAGAAGTAGGCCATGAAGTTGGAAGGGTGGACTTGGAGACAAGATGATGTCAGGTCTTATGGGCCATATGGAAGCATTTCATTCGAAGGATGACTAGATGCTCCATTGGAGGGTTTGAGGAATGAGAGACAAGAGTAGAATAGTAGATGTCAATCAAGAGGGTGATTGCAATGGCCCAGGAGAGAAGATGTGATGGATGTGGTGAGGCAAACATGGAGGTCATGAAGGAGCAGGGCTCCTGCTCAGGGATGGGGGTCAGGAGTATGACAGCCCAGCAGTGCAGTGTTGTCTCCTGCCTCATCTCCAACAATTCTCTTTTTTACCTTTTACCTCCCAGCTGCACCTGAAAAGAAGATGAGAAACCTAAACCTGGAGCCAGACTGTCAGGACCCAACCCCAGTTCTGCCACTTACTAGGTATACAACCTTGCATAAGTTACATTAATTTCTGTGCTGCTTCTCTATCTTTGCCATTTGTAAAATGGGGATAATACTAATATCTATCTCTTAGATTGCTGTGAGGATTAATGCTTTTTTACTTGCAAAATGTCTATAAAAGTGGCCACCATCTGGCATGATAAGCATCAGGAACTATTAGCTGGTCATATCATTAAACATTCTCAACATCTTGAATATGCTGAATCTCCCTCACTTCTAAACCTGTCACTTCTCTTTCCTATGCCTGGAATATAGCACTTTAATTTCAAACAACTTCCAACTCTCAACCTCCAAGTCACTACCTCCAGGAGACCTTTTCCTTCCCCTAGACTAGATTCAGTTCTCCTCTTGTTTCTTGCCTTATCACCTTATACTTCCCCTCCAGCAATGACCCCTGCATCATATTTTACAATAGTCACTTGTTCTGTTGTAAGATTTTCCTACTAGATCAAAAACTGTGAAGAGAAGAACCATTCTTATTTGTTTTGTTTCCATGTGTGTCTTTAAAGCCAAGCACAGTGCCTGGAAAACAGGAGGCATTAACTAAATACTGAAGAAGTCTATTCACCTAGCAACCTTCTAATATTAACAAAAGTCCCCAAAACAGAGAATGTAGTAACCACACACCAGAGCCACATTATGACTTTCTTGGATCCTAGCGCTTTTGTTTTCACAGGCCCCTATTCTGCATAAAAAATACATATATTAAAAAGTATATTTTAAAACTGCCTTGGCATAAAGATGAATATAACCTGGACTAGATTCACATTATATATTCATTGTTATTATACCCATTTTTAAAATTCTTATTTTAAGGGAAATTAAAATTTTTAAACATTTTTGAAGGCCTAGGCATTGTGCCCACTATGCATAATAGGTAAGCTGCCACACAGTGTCACCAATAGAAGGATTAAAGCCGTGAGAAAAATGAAAACAAACTTTAGATACAGAGAACAGAGTAGTGGTTACCAGAAGGGGAGAGGTGGGGAGGGTGAAATGGTAAAGGGGGTTATCCATATTCACACAGATGGAAACTAAATTTTTGGTTAAGAGCAGACTGTAGGGTATGCAGAAGCAGACATATAATGTTGAACACATGAAATATATAATGTTATAACTCAATGCGACCTCAGTTTTTAAAAATTAATTCTAAAAATTAAAAAAATAAAACAATGGAGAAAGCCAGAAGGGAAAAAAGGAGGGATAAAATCTGAAATTAGACTGACTTCCAGGATGAATCAGACCATGTAGCTATAAATCAACTGGAATGGTTTCAGCTGCAAGTAATAGAGTTCTGATTCCAACTCACTAAATCAATAGCAGGACTATTCAGAGGTAGGCTGGTCTAGCTTAGTTAATCCAATGACTCAAGTGTCTGCAGAGTTTCAGGTCCTTTCTAATTTTCTATTCTTCTGTCCAAAGTATTGGCTTCATCCAAAGTCAGGTTCCCCTTACGGTCATCAGATGATTGTCAGCACAAATGGAGGCAACATCCTCCTGGTTTATACCCACTGAGACAGACGAGGAATTTTAGTTTTTCCCTGTAGTCTGACTGAGCCAACTTCAGTCAAGTGCCCAAATGGACCAATAATTCCCTGGAGATCACTCCACACTAGCTGATCTAGCAAATCAGGATCCATGGACAGGACTATAGCATACACCAGGCAGCATCAGGGAGTGAGGAATATCTGATAATCCATTTCACAGCTCTGGAATCCTATTAAGAGTTCAAGAGTTACAGAAAGAGCTATCACACATGAAGTACATAAAAAATATTTACATCAAGGACATAAAGAATTTACTGCAAGTATTAAAAAGGTCAAAGGATCTTTCTGGCCAGGAAGGATCTTAAAGGTGAAGATTTGTGGAAGTGTTTTTAGAGGAAGCTGTGCTGTGACCCTCATCCCCAAGGCCCTCCCCTTAAGGGATGAAATAGAGGTAGGTAAAGACCTGCCCTCCTACCTCAAACCTTGGTGAGTGGGGATTACACAGGGCAGCACAGAGAGCATAATCAGTTCAGTTCAGTCCCTCAGTCATGTCCGACTCTGCAATCCCATGCACTGCAGCACGCCAGGCTTCCCTGTCCATCACCAACTCCCGGAGCTTGCTCAAATTCATGTCCAACAAGTCGGATATGAGTCCGATCAACCAATGCCATCCAACTATCTGATCCTCTGTCATCCCCTTCTCCTACTGCCTTCAATCTTTCCCAGTATCAGCGTCTTTTTCAATGAGACAGTTCTTTGCATCAGGTGGCCAAAGTATTGCAGCTTCAGCTTCAGCTTCAGCATCAGTCCTTCCAATGAATATTCAGGACCGATTTCCTTTAGGATGGACTCATTGGATTTCCTTGCAGTCCAAGGGATCTCAAAAGTCTTCTCCAACACCACAGTTCAAAACCATCAATTCTTCAGGGCTCAGCTTTCGTTATAGTCCAACTCTCACATCCATACATGACCACTGGAAAAACCATAGCTTTGACTAGACAGACCTTTGTCAGCAAAGTAATGTCTCTGCTTTTTAATATGCTGTCTAGGCTGGTCATAGCTTTTCTTCCAAGGAGCGTCTTTTAGTTTCATGGCTGCAGTCACCATCTGCAGTGATTTTGGAGCCCAAACAAACAATGTTTATCACTGTTTCCATTGTTTCCCCATCTATTTGCCATAAGGTGATGGGACCAGATGCCATGATCTTAGTTTTTTGAATGTTGAGTTTTAGAGTATGAAAAGGCAAAAGAAAAAAAAAAAAACAAACAGAAGAAGAAGGAGAGAGAGAGAGAAAGAGCTTAATAATGACCTCAGATTTAAATGGCACACGATTGGAATCAATGTTTGGGGACTTTCTATTGGTGACATTATCAAATCACAGACCCCCACATTGCAAAATCCAAGAGTCAGCACTCAGTCTTCATCTTATTTAACAGATGAGCAGATCAAAATCATTGAAAGAGCTTCTTCACCTGACTTCCAACAGGCTAGCATTCCAGGTTTTCTACTTCCATGGCCACTCCCTCTCTTCTGCTGACTTCTCCTACACCTCACCCCCACATCTGATAAGGGAGAACCCCAAGGCTCAATCCTTGGACCTCTTATTTTCTCTGTCAACTCTTCTCTCTACATGTTGGCAACTTCCAAATGTCCATCTCCATCTCTGCTCTCTCCTGAACTTCAAATTCATTTATCCACTGCCTTCCCAAAGTCTTCACTTGGATTAATAGATATCTCAACATGTCCAAAACAAAGTTCTTGATTTTTCTCCCCTGTGAAAAGAAGAGAGGCGAAAAGCAAAGGAGAATATTTGAGGAGCAGAGGAGAAAAGGAAAGATATAAGCATCTGAATGCAGAGTTCCAAAGAATAGCAAGAAGAGATGAGAAAGCCTTCCTCAGTGATCAATGCAAAGAAATAGAGGAAAAGAACAGAATGGGAAAGACTAGAGATCTCTTCAAGAAAATTAGAGATACCAAGGGAACATTTCATGCAAAGATGGGCTCGATAAAGGACAGAAATGGTCTGGAACTAACAGAAGCAGAAGATATTAAGAAGAGGTGGCAAGAATACACGAAAGAACTGTACAAAAAAGATCTTCATGACCCAGATAATCATGATGATGTGATGACTAATCTAGAGCCAGACATCTTGGAATGTGAAGTCAAGTGGGCCTTAGAAAGCATCACTATGAACTCCCAGAATACTGGAAATAAAAGCAAAAATAAACAAATGGGATCTAATTAAAATTAAAAGCTTCTGCACAACAAAGGAAACTATAAGCAAGGTGAAAAGACAGCCTTCTGAATGGGAGAAAATAATAACAAATGAAACAACAGACAAACAACTAATCTCAAAAATATACAAGCAGCTTATGCAGCTCAACTCCAGAAAAATAAATGACCCAATCAAAGAATGGGCCAAAGAACTAAATAGACACTTCTCCAAAGAAGACGTAGGAATGGCTAACAAACACATGAAAAGATGCTCAACATCACTCATAATCAGAGAAATGCAAATCAAAACCACAATGAGGTACCATTTCAC
>SJXQ01006377.1:483213-542730 GCA_006408695.1 Aepyceros melampus | reverse complement strand
CTTGGAATGTGAAGTCAAGTGGGCCTTAGAAAGCATCACTACGAACAAAGCTAGTGGAGGTGATGGAATTCCAGTTGAGCTGTTTCAAATCCTGAAAGATGATGCTGTGAAAGTGCTGCACTCAATTTGCCAGCAAATTTGGAAAAATTACTTAGCCATAGGAAAGAAAGAAATGTTTTTGTTTCCTTTGGATTTCAAAAAGGATATACACAACCATTGTTCACAGCAGCATATTTACAATAGCCAAAACATGGAAACAACCTATATGTCCCTCAACAGATGAAAGGATAAAGAAGATTTTGTATTTGTATACCACACAATACTACTCAGCCATAAAAAGGAACGAAATTTTGCTATTTTCAGAAATACAGATGGACCTAGATGGCCTTACGCTAAGTGAAGTAAATCAGGCAGAGAAACACAAATACTGTATGTTTTCACTTATATGTGGAATCTAAAAATGTGAACTCGTGGCTGATTCATGTCAATGTATAGCAAAACGAATACAGTATTATAAAGCAAAACAAACTAAAAAATAAAAATCAATTAAAAAAATAAAAATGACAAATGAATGAGTATAACAAAGGAGAAACAAACAGGTAGAGAGAAGAAACTAGCGGCTGTCAGTGGGGAGAGGTGGGGCGGCGAGCAGATGCGAGAAGGAGATCCAGTGCAACAGACAAACTGAATACGATGAAATCCAAAGGAAAGCCAAGGGAGCCCGGCTGCTGCTGCTAAGCCGCTTCAGTCACGTCCGACTCTGTGCGACCCCATAGATGGCAGCCCACCAGGCTCCGCGTCCCTGGGATTCTCCAGGCAAGAACACTGGAGTGGGTGGCCATTTCCTTCTCCAATGCGTGAAAGTGAAAAGTGAAAGGGAAGTTGCTCAGTCGTGTCCGACTCTTCGCGACCCCAGGACTGCAGCCCACCCGGCTCCTCCATCCATGGGATTTTCCAGGCGAGAGCACTGGAGTGGGCGCCAGTGCCTTCTCCACCAAGGGAGCACGGTCTACACTATACTACGCTATGCTATGCTATACTATAATAGCTGCAAATGGAGCATAAGCTATAAAATATCTAATCACACTATTGTACACTTGAAGTTGATATAACGTCATAAACCAACTGCACTTCAGTTAAAAAGAAAGGGAATGAAGTGCTGACATTTACAACAACATGGACGGACCTGGAAAGTATTAAGTTTAATGAGATATTAGATGGAAAAAGACAAATACTGTGTTTTTACTTGTATGTAGAATCTAAAAAACAAAACAGACAAATATAGCAAAACACAAAAAGACACAGATACAGAGAAAAAACTAGCGGTTTCCAGAGGTGAGAAGGATGAAGGGAATGAGTGAAGTGGGTTAAGACATACAAACTCAGATAGATAAGTCACAGAGATGTACTGCACAGCACAAGGAATATAGCCAACAGCACTGTAAAAACTTTGCCAGATGCTGAATCTGTAAAAATACTGCACAGTATGTTGCACACCTGAAACTAATATGATATTGCAAGTCAACTAAACTTCAATAAAAAGAAAATGTTTGTTAATGTTAATGACAAATAAGATTATATTTTTTGCTCATCAAAATTTTAAAACAAGAATATTTTCTTGAAAGAATTTTAGATATGCTGTTTTATTAGCATCATCAATGCTATCTATCTTTGGCGAGTATTAATCGTTAGTTTTAACATGCATTTCAATTGATATAACATTATTGAGGACACGAGAAACGTTTTATTTTTGTTCTTTTCTGTTCTTTTATTCAACCTTTTCTGGAAAAATATGCTCTTCTTTTAAATCTGTAGAATTTATTCATTTCCCAGCAGGGCAGCTGTGACATCTGTTCTGAAACCCTAGAAAAGGGATTCATTCATTTAGATGCAGCTCTTTCAGAATAGCCTCAGTTGCCTGGGGTTGCCAATGGTCTGAATTATAAGTCAAAGAGGAGAGTGAAAAAGTGGGCTTAAAGCTCAGCATTCAGAAAATGAAGATCATGACATCCGGTCCCATCACTTCATGGGAAATAGATGGGGAAACAGTGGAAACAGTTTCAGACTTTATTTTTTGGGGGGGCTCCAAAGTCACTGCAGATGGTGATTGCAGCCATGAAATTAAAAGACGCTACTCCTTGGAAGAAAAGTTATGACCAGCCTAGACAGCATATTCAAAAGCAGAGACATTACTTTGCTGACTAAGGTCTGTCTAATCAAGGCTATGATTTTCCCAGTGGTCATGTATGGATGTGAGAGTTGGACTGTGAAGAAAGCTGAGCGCCAAAGAATTGATGCTTTTGAACTGTGGTGTGGAGAAGACTCTTGAGAGTCCCTTGGACTGCAAGGAGATCCAACCAGTCCATTCTGAAGGAGATCGGCCCTGGGATTTCTTTGGAAGGAATGATGCTAAAACTGAAGCTCCAGTACTTTGGCTGCCTCGTGCGAAGAGTTGACTCATTTGGAAACACTTTGATGCTGGGAGGGATTGGGGGCACGAGGAGAAAGGGACGACAGAGGATGAGATGGCTGGATGGCATCATTGACTCGATGGACGTGAGTCTGAGTGAACTCCGGGAGTTGGTGATGGACAGGGAGGCCTGGCGTGCTGTGATTCATGGAGTCACAAAGAGTCGGACACGACTGAGCGACTGAACTGAACTGACCGAACTCACTGGTAATGGCCTGAAACTTTAACCATTAAACTAAGCGTGAGAGTTTCAGAGAATCAGCTAGATTGGTCAAGTCCTATGCAATAATCCCCTTAGGCAGACAGCCTCCCAGGACTACTTGGGATGAGGGCAATTCTGTAAGAATTTTCCCTGCGTAAGGCAGCACTCACGCTTGAACCGTGCCACACTGGACACCACTCACCTGCTGCTGGCGTGTCCTTTTGAAAAGACATGAGAAGCACTTTACAAGGAAAACCATACATGTTACCAGTGGTGGCATGACTATAATCTGATTTTTTCCTTTTTAAAAAAATTTATTTATTTACAACTTTTTATTTTGCACTAGGGGTATAGCTGATTAAGAAACAATATCATGATAGTTTCAAACGACCAGCAAAGGGACCCAGCCACATGTATATAGCTATGTACCCATTTTCCCCCCAAACTCTTCTCCCATCCAAGCTGCCATGGAACACTGAGCAGAGTGTATGTGCTATACAGTAGGTCCTTTGTTGGCTATCCATTTAAATATAGCAGTGTATACCTGTCCGTCTAATTTTAACCTAATTTTTATATACTCAACTAAAATCCCAATCTTACTTCTATCTTCCAAACTCTAGTTCACAATAAAAAGGTGAAGAAAAAAAAAGTGAAGTGAAAGTGTAGCTGCTCAGTCATGTCTGACTCTTTGTGATCCCATGAACTGTAGCCCAGCTCTGTTCATGGAATTCACCGGGCAAGAACCCTGGAGTGGATAGCTTTTCCCTTCTCCAGGGCGTCTACTTGACCCAGGGGTTGAACCTGGGTCTCCTCCACTGCCCGCATATTCCTTACCATCCGAGCCAGCAGGGAAGCCCAGTTCATAATAATTGTCTGCTAAATAAAGTTTGCCTGCTAAATTAGCATCGTTGTGCTGATCTGTACCACAGAGGCTTCCTAGGTGGCACTCATGCTTAAGAACCCGCCTGCTAATGCAGGAGATGCAAATTCAATCCCTGGGCTGGGAGGACCCCTGGAGGAGGGCATGGCAACCCACTCCAGTGTTCTTGCCTGGAGAGTCCCAGGACAGAGGAACCTGGTGGGCTGCAGTCCATAGGGTCTCAGAGTCGGACACGACTGAAGCAACTCACGCTCGCAGAGACCACAGCTCTTAGCAAGGCCCTAGACATTTCAGCTGCATTTACAGTAAGTGTTCTAACTGAATTCTAACTGGGATGCAGGGTTACCACCTCCCCATTTTAGAGATGAAGAAAAGGTTTAAACCATTTGTTATTGTCTAATTTTTCCGATCTAATTTTACACACAAGTATTTTGTGGATCTGACAGTGGAATGTTAATCTATGTGACTAAATGCATAAATATTCTATGTATAAATATTCAGCCAAATATTTCCAGAAGGTGGCATTTAAATACCCTGTCTCTGACCTGCCTTTGACTTTAATCATCTCAGAAAAATAAATTTCAGAACCTTTTCTTAAATGCCTCTTTCTCAATGACCTTTACTAATACTTTTAAACTTTAATAATCTTTCTAATATCTAATCTCAAATGTTCCTGATGAATTTTAAACCTACTCCATTTTTAAAGGATATCAAATAGATGCTTGCCAACAAGCATTTGTGTACAAGTAGCTAGAGTAAAGCATAATCCAACCTCAAGCTGATACTATTCCAGAAAAATATTCTGAAAAGTAAGTTGAAATTAACACTGGTCTCCTTCCTTTTACAGGGAATATAGTCAATAATATTATAATAACTTTGCAAGGCACATAATCCATAAAAATATTCCATCACTATGTCATACACCTGAAACTGGTATAGTTGTAAGTCAACTATGATTCAGTAAAAAGAAAAGGAGCAATACAAACTCAGGGCCACATTTTCAAGCCTAGCTCATTAAATTTTTTTTTTTTTTTTTTTTTCACAGACAAATCTTTGAGGTCACCCACAGAAGATGGTGTTTCAGAGGTCTTGTCTCCCTGGATTGTCAAACTCTGAGAATAAAAGAAAGATTAACTACCAATGCTTAGAATATCTAGTTTTGTTTATAATTAAAAATGGGCTATTGATATCTGCAACCAGGGCCACTTATGAGAGAACTTACTGTCTTAACTACTGTCATACTGGAAAATAAATTACTGATTAAGAAAAATAAGGTAGAAAAAGAAAATAAGGATAAATTAGATTGGAATAAAGCAGTCTAAAGTCATTGCCACCACAGTCCCACAGCAGCTAAAATAAAGACCACATTACAGAAAGTTAACCAGGATGAAAAAGCAGAAATTTACGACCCAGGTGAAGGGACCAGATAAAGTCATTGCCCTATTGTTCGATATCTCTACAGCTTGATTGAGGCGTAAGATATTAGAATATCTGAGTCATGGTAGAATATTCGTGTCATAGTTGATCATTACTCTGTGAAGAGTCACAAACGGATATGTTGCTGTGAGCATTTGGTCTCACGGTTGAACACATTGACCTTGGGAGGGCCATGCTTTCGTTTTCTCCATTAATGTAGTAACTTTTGGCAAATATGAATACTTTTCTTTTTTAATGGCATCTTTCTCAATTCAATATTTCCCACAGTAAGCCCTGCCTTACTTAAGCCGTGCTATTCATTTACAATCTGTTGCTATGGTGTCCTAACCTGATTTAGCACTTTTGATCACATTCCACCCTTTTTAAGCCAATTTGAATATTCCTAGCACCTATCATCAGTGGTTCTTGCAATCTGTGACCTGCTCTAGCCTGGATTTGATCTCTAGCAGGTTCCAAACACCTGCCACCAAGACTCCTACTTTGGATCCATTTTGATTCCATTTTTTCAGGATATTCTCCATCATTAATTTTTTTCAATGGATTTTAACTTCAGTTATTTCTCTAATTCCTTGAGACTGTTGCTTCTTTTAGCAGGGTTCCCATACTCCACATTCAGTTCCATAAACTGGGACATTTGAATTAGTTCCACAGTCCAGTCAGGTTGCCTCCAACCTACATTCTTCCTGCAATCCTCCCTGTGCGTTATCAGTAGATTGAATCTTTTCTAAGTACCACTTTTCACAAAGCATCTTCCTACTGGGGCATTAAAGTATTTATCATTATATCCCTCCGAATCTATTTGCTATGCATTTTGCGTCAGTCAGAGAGATTTATTGCAAAGAATTGGCTAATGTGATTGTGGGGCTGGCTGTTAGAAATCTGAAATCAGCTATCAAGAAGAGCAGGCAGGGACTCTCAGGCATGAGCTGAAGCTTCTGTTCAGAGACAGAATTACCCTTTCCTCTGTAAAGCAGGAGTTCTACTCCAAAAGTCTTAAAAAAAATTAAATCAGGCCTGCCCAGATTTGATAATCCTCCTTACTAACTGCAAACTATTTAAAATCTTCAATCACATCTAAAAAACACCTTCACAGCAGCACAAAGATCAGTGTTCAACTGAATTACTGGTACTATACTATACTGTACTATAAACTGGTCATTGATATATAAAACAGACCGCCACGTGTTACAAATTGAATGGATGAATAAGTTAAACACCCATGTGCTCGTGTTGCATGTGTGTTCAGTCGTGTCCAACTCTTTGCCACGCCAGGAACAGCAGCCTGCTAGGCTCCTCTGTCTGTAGGGTTTTCCAGGGGAGCTGCCATTTCCTTCTCCAGGGGATCTTCCCGACCTAGGGATCAAACCTGTGCCCTACATTGGCAGGCCGAGTCTCTACCACTGAGCCTAGGCCCCTTGAGGTTATTCACTTTCAATGAGCTCATTAGCCTATTAATTCTGTTGTTGTTCAGTCACTCAGTTTGTCCGAATCTTTGCAACCCTGTTGACTGCAGCACACCAGGCTTCCTTGTCCTTCATTATCTCCTGGATGCTCAAAATCATGTCCACTGAGTTGAGGATGCCATCCAACCATCTCATCCTCCGTCATCTCCTTCTCCTGCCCTCAATCTTCTCAGCATCAGGCTTTTTTCAAATGAGTCAGCTCTTCACATCAGGTGGCCCATAGTATTGGAGTTTCAGTTTCAACATCAGTCCTTCCAATGAATATTCAGGACTGATTTCCTTTAGGATGGATTGGTTTGATCTCCTTGCAGTCCAAGGGACTCTCAAGAGTCTTCTCCAACACCACAGTCCAAAAGCATCAATTCTTCGGCGCTCAGCCTTCTTTACAGTCCAACTCTCACATCCATACATGACCACAGGAAAAACCATAGCCTTAACAGTGTAGACATTTATCTGCAAAGTGATGTCTCTGCTTTTTAATACACTGTCTAGGTTTCTCATAGCTTTACTTCCGAGGAACAAGCATCTTCTAATTTCATGTCTGCAACCACACTCCACAGTGATTTTGGAGCCCAAGAAAATAAACTCTCTCACTGTTTCCACTTTTTCCCCCAACTATTTACCATAAAGTGATGGGACCAGATGCCATGATCTGAGTTTTTGTATGCTGAGTTTTAAGTTAACTTTTTCACTCTTCTTCACACTGATCAAGAGGCTCTTCAATTTCTCTTTGCTTTCTGCCATTAGAGTGGTATCATCTGTGTATCTGGGGTTGTTGATATTTCTCTCAGCAATCTTAATTCCAGCTTGTGAGCCGTCCACCTTGCATTTTGCAGGGTCACAATATACAGCCTTGACGTACTCCTTTCTCAGTTTTGAACCAGTCCATTTTTCCATGTCTGGTTCTAACTGTTGCTTCTTGTCCTGCATACAGGTTTCTCAGGAGATAGGTAAGGTGGTCTGTAATTCCCTTTTTGAAATAATTTTCCACTATTTGTTGTGATCCACACAGTTAAAACTTTAGTGTAGTCAGTAAAATAGAAGTAGATTTTTTTTTTAATTCCCTTGCTTTTTCTATGATCCAGTGGATGTTGGCAATTTGATCTCTGCTTCCTCTCCCTTTTCTAAATCTAGTTTGTACAGCTGTAAGCTCTCAGTTCACATACTGCATACTGTGGAGCCTAGCTTGAGGGATTTTGAACATTTCCTTGCCAGCATGTGAAATGAGCTCAATTGTACGCAGTTTAAACATTCTTTGGCATTGCCTTTCTTTGGGATTGAAATGAAAGTGCATGGCCACATTGGCCCTTGTCAAACAAAGAGAATGGTTTCATGAACTAGTTACTTTAATTAAAATATTACTCTGATGGCAAAGGGAGCAGAAATCGGTGGAGAGATCCAAACATTCTCCGGTGTTCAGCGCAATTGCCTCTTGTCCAGTGGAATCTGCTTGGCCTGCGTCTGCTTCTGTTTCACTCCTTCCTTTTTCCTTTCCTCTCCTTCTCGCCGGAAACGTCCACTCCTCCAAGGAGCCACAGTGTCTCTCCTGAGAAACGCCCGTCTGCAGCTCCGCCCTCACATCCTCAGCTCTGCTGCACGCCTGGTGCTTGGCTTTAACACGAGTCTTAATAGCAAGCCTCAGCTTGGGTCCGGTCCCCTCGGATTGCTTACGTGCCTTTCTGGAGATGGGCTCTGTTCCCACTGTTGTTGCTGGGAGCTGTTCACAAGTACCGGATTGAGGAATAATTCCCTGAAGGCGTTACAAATGATGCTTGCTTTTCAAATCTTTTTTCTTTTGTTCAGTTATTCAGCGAAGCACTGTGCTCAATGTTAAGTATCGTGGATTCGATGCTCTTAAAGCAAGAAAAGCAACTTACATCTTATTATTCCTGCCAAGACATAATGGTCTTTATGGTATATTTTTCGGATAGCTAGGCCCTAATTTACCACTAAGTTGTTTTACAACATTAAACTTTTAGCTGTTTGTCAGGAACAACTATGTCTTTTCTATTGAAAAATGTTACTGAATGTCAGTTAATCTCCTGAAATAGGCTCAAAAATATTTCAAAGTAGACAATTCAGTGAGTTAGGCTCGTTACATTATAAATAATTTGAGTTTTTTTCCAGTAAATTCTACTGAAAATATAACCCTTATTTGTAGCACAGGTTTCACCTTGGCACACTGGGAACTCATCTTCCTTCCTCGGGAAGGCACTGGATTGCAGTATGCACATTTTGTAGTTGTAGATTTCATCCACTGAATGTTTGTATAAAACATGGACACAATCCATGCATTTTCTAAATGAATAATTAAATTAATAAATGAACAGATATCTTTTCCCTAAGTACTATGCCAGAGGAAAAGTGTTAATAACCACTTCTCTTGATATGAAGCAGCAAGAACCACAGAGAATATTGAATCATGTCCTCTCATGGAACACTTTCCTTTTGCTAAAATAAATGTTTGAAAACTCTGACTTTTCCTTGACATTGTATGGATAAGCCAGGCCATTAAAGATTAGGTGCTGGTGTGATGGAAGCTGTCTATATTTAAATAGTTTGTTCAAATTAAGACTAGCATTAAGGATTCTACCAGGAGAGTTGACCCTGTCTGTCCTTCCAAAAATCTCAAGTCTCTCTCTGTTCCCTTTCTGGAAGACCTGAATAAAAAGTGCACAGCTCTTAAAAAATATACACTCAGCTGGAGAAAGATGATAGAGAAAGCAAGATGGAGTTCCCTCGCCTCGTGCTAGGGGAGGGGATGTCTGCCTTTCACATATAAAGCCCTGAGACTAATTACATTGAAGGCGTCTTCAGTAATGTCATTTAATAACTTTTCCAAGATACTTATGAGTAATCTTAATATATACCTTTTAACCTACACCTTACGTTCTATTATACATAATTATTCTACTTGCTTATTATACCCCTTAAATTACAATGATTAATCATACACATTGAATAATTAAATTGTGAAAAAGGATTAATCATCATTATATTATTGTTTAATTATGCACATATTTCATTTTAACTAGAAAATGTAAAGCTCTTTAACTCATAGGCTAAACACACTGTTATATAATTAGCCTGGATTTTATTGTAGGGAAAGAAAAATAAGGTCCAGGATAAGTGACTTATTGGAGGTGAAACAAGAATATGTTTTGCCCTTGGTCTGAACCAAAAATAGTGTAGAATTTAGAACTTTCAGCCATTTTTCTGGAAACAAAGCCAAAGGAAAACAAAAAGGTTTTCTCCTTATTAAGTAATATCTTGACTCTTATTAAAGAATACGTGCCGTTCTCATCCTGAATCATATGGTCCTATAGGGTTTCTGAGAACACGGCCAGTGAGTGTGTCAGTTAACGAGCTATTGGCAGTGAGTCTGGCTCGACACAGCTGTCCCAGCCCAGCCTCTGACCCTACACATCCCACAGCATCCTGGGGTAAGTGGTTCCAGGCTGTTCTACTTCTTAAACAGCCTCCAGACCAATGTTTTCACCAGATAGCGGTACCATAGACTTGTGATCCAGGACATAAATAAACCATCTTTTCTATTATAATACTTATTGATAATATTAAAGAGACAGATGGGGGGAAAGGTAACCATGGGAATTATTTTTAATAGCAAGGCAGATTTTTCTACTTCGTAAGGAAGTAGTTAAATTCCTTTTTGAGAATACTACTAATCCACAGAAAAGAATGAAATAAACCCATTTGCAGCAACACAGACAGACCTAGAGATTATCATACTGAGTGAAATAAATCAGAAAGAGGAAGACAAATACCGTATAATATCACTTATATGTAGAATCTAAAATATGACCCAAATGGACTTTGGTAAAGAATCCGCTTGCAGTGCGGGAGACCCTGGTCTGACTCCTGGGTTGGGAAGATCCCCTGGAGAAGGGACAGGCTAACCACTCCAGTATTCTTGGGCTTCCCTGGTGGCTCAGCTGGTAAAGATCCACCTGCAATGTGGGAGACCTGGGTCAGTCCTTGGGTTGGGAAGATCCCTGGAGGAGGGAAAAGCTATCCACCCAGTATTCTGGCCTGGTGAATTCCATGGACTGTACAGCCCATGGGGTCGCAAAGAGTTGGACATGACTTTCACTGCCACGAAACAGAAACGGACTTGCAGACACAGAGAATGGACTTGTGGTTACCAAGGAGAGGGGGCTGAAGAGGGATGAATTGAGACTTTGAGGTTAGCAAATGCAAACTATTATATATAGACTGGACGAACAACAAGGCCACTTACAGCATGGAGAAGGATACTCACAGCCTGGAATAAACCGTAACGGGAAAAGAATATGAATATATATGTATATAACTGAATCACTCTGCAGTACAGAAGAAACTAATGCAGGACTGTAAATCAACTATATTTCAATAATACAAATTTTTTACAAATTCTTTCTTGAGTAAATTTCACCTAGTTTAGTTAAGTTCATTGATGAGGTTTATTATTATTATTATTATTATTATTATTATTATTATAAAAATTAAGGCTCAAACTTTAACCAGAAAAACATAAGAAACAAAAGAACACTGACAAGGATAACAAAATTGCTCTCTATTTTAATCTCTTGTATAGAGTAACATTCGTAATTCCTGAGAGAGAGCGTCCCTTTGCTCAAAGTCAAATCATACTATTGCCCATTACACAGATTTAACACTGAGAGGAAGGGAGAGAAGACATTTGACTGAGTGAGTTTTCAAGAACTCCCCTCGTGTCTGTTGATTGGAGGTACAGCACCTGGATTAATTTCTCCAACAAAACATCAATGAGTGGAAAATATTCCTAAAGGTAGATTGCAAAGGTATTAGAAAGGAGAAACAGATGCTGAGCGGGAAAAATTAAAAATAAAAATAGACTCCACCAGAGGCTAATCAACACACCAGGATTCTGTTTTTTTAATACTTTGGAATCTGGGGCTTCCCAGGTGACTCCAGTGGTAAAGAACCTGCCTACCAATGCAGAAGACACAGAGACATGGGTTTGATCCCTGGGTCGGGAAGATCCCCTGAGGAGGGCATGACAACCCACTTCACTATTCTTCCTGGAGAATCCCACGGACAGAGGAGCTGGCGGGCTACAGTCCATGGGGTCGCACAGAGTTGGATGCGACTGAAGTGACAGCATGCCTGAATAAGGTCACCATCATTTTTTAAATTCTACATTTACATTTAGAGTGTGTGTGTGTGTGTGTGTGTGTGTGTGCATACATATGCGTCTTATATGAAAACTTCCAAATTGGAAAGACACAGCTCAGTTATCCCCCACAGTACGACTTTCTTAATAAAGGAACATGGGAAAATCCAGCTAATATATTTTTATTTGAAAAGAAACTGTGAAAACCAAGGATCGTATGTAAGGCAAACAAACATGCTTGAAGTTATTTTCAAATAACAGATTTCCTAAAGTGAGCATTTTTAAAAAGATAGTGAATATCTTTACTATATGAACATGCTCTCACAATCTGTCCCTTTTAGATTCTTGACTGCATATAATAGACCCAGGAAATAATCCTTCTATTTGATGTTTATGGATCCGGCATCTAACTGCAGATACCATGGTTACAATGCCAAGTGTTGGGCATGAAATTGTAGGCTTTAAAATGCAGCAAATTGATATGCTGTTTTTTTAGGGCACTCAGCCACATTTGCACCAGTTCACATATTTGTTTATGAAGAAATGGCTGTCTGTAAAGGAAGGTGATATAGACCATTAATTATAGATGGAAGTCAGGAGATAAGGGAAAAGATGATTACTTATAAACCCTGTTCCTTACCAGAATGCTGTACAGTGCAAGAGCTAATAAAACTGCTCTAATAACTTTGAACCCAAGAGGTAATTTACATTTTATTAGGTGGAAGAGTTTTGAAATTGTTTGTTGCAGAAGATTAAAAAGAGGGAAAATAAAGAGAAAGAGAGAAACGGAAGCTTGAATTTAAAATGAGATTCATGATTTTCCTTTTGATTCACAGAATAACAACTGTCTGTACTGCATTATAACTTCATATGATTTCCCATCAGGTTGTCTGAAAATTGCCTCTTTAAATGTGATAATGCTAAAAAATGTGACTAAAAAAAAGATTTATTTTTTTTAACATTACTGTCTCCTGCAGCATTTTATTAATGAGATACACAATAAAATTATATCACTCATGCATTATTTAACATCATACTCCTGGATTTCCATCCCTTGATTTTAGATGACTCATGCCTGCAAACAGAGCAGCCCCAGGCATTTTAGGTTTTGAATATAAATCACCTATATAACTTAAGAATGTTATTTTAAATAAAATACTCAACTCTCTGCCTTGATTATATGTGAAAGAGAATATTTTTTCATAATTATAACTCATTTGCATATTGCAATATTTCATTTTTATTGAGTGCCCATTGGTACAAGGTGCCATGATAGAGATGTATGATATTGTTTAATTTAATTAAGAAATAATGACTCCATGCAGCAATTGACAGAAATATTTTGGTAATTTGCTGGCATAAATTATTTACAGAGAGAAGTTATCCATTTTACATTGCAAATGACACAAGACTTTGATATTTGAGTTGCAGAGTTAAACGTACATTTTTGGGCCCAAGCCATGTCTTTGCATAAGGAGGTTTATACAGCGATGTGCTGGAGTTGGCTTATTTTGGCCCAAGGGAACTGTGGTAAGCATCCTTTTGAAATCCACATTCAATAATGGTAAGTTGCTGGCTGAAGACTGGCCATAGTGGAAATACTTACACCAGAGAAATGATAAACACACAAAAATAGTGGTTTTTATTTTGCTTTCTTCCTTGAGGGCTCAGCAGTACAGACTCTGTCTGCAATGCAGGAGCCACGAGAAACATGGGTTCGATTCCTGGATTGGAAACATCCCCTGGAGGAGGAAATGGCAACCCACTCCAGTATTCTTGCCTGGAGAATCCCATGAATAGAGGAGCCTAGCGGGCTACAGTCCATGAACTTGCATACCTCAGCATGCAGAAGCATCTTTGTTGTTTTTAGAGGGCCACTTGCCAAACGTCCACCAGCACATCGCTGGATTCATGCAATGTTTCAGAATTACACATGCAAATAACGTGCTATCTGAAAGAGCAACAATCTTTTTGGAAGATTTTTAATGTTGAGGTAAACGTATTAAAATAATGTTGTAGTAATAGTCACCCCTAGGGCTTCCCTAGTGGCTCAGAGGATAAAGCCTCTGCCTGCAATGCGAGAGACCCGGGTTCGATCCCTGGGTCTGGAAGATCCCCTGGAGAAGGAAATGGCACCCCACTCCAGTATTCTTGCCTGGAGAATCCTATGGACGGAGGAACCTGGTGGGCTACAGTCCACGGGTCACAAAGAGTCGGACACAACTGAGCGACTTTTGGTATAACAGTCACCGTTATATTTCGCACTTACTTTGAAATAATCCGACTCTCCCTTACAAAAACTGAGTTGGTGAGAGAATAGAGAACAGATAAAACAAAATTAGTAAAAATATTAAACATTTTTAAATTTTGGGATTAGTATACAGGTTTGTTAGCATTTTTACATTTGTGAAGCTTTCCATAAAATGATGTTAAAAATAACTATCAACAAGAAAATACACAGATACATGTATATGTATATTCTCTTACACGTGCATGTGTGTATATATATTTAGATTTTCGAGAAATATGTATATATATATATGAACTCACAGATACGTAACATATCATTCGACCACATGAACGTACAGAGCTCTTGTTCTAGACATTCCATTACATTCTTAGCATGTTTCTGTATCAGGAAGCTATGGCTTATAATTTTTGAAAACAATCTTTAACTGACCTCAGATATTTCCTTAACTGTGATTCTAGTTGCACCAGGGCGTGAAAAGTAGGGAACTACATTCTCTTCTTAAGGAAATTTATGAGAAAATCACCCGGGGATACAGTTTGCTCTATCTCAGTAGAGGTACTGAGGGTGTATGCAATTCTGGTCACTTGCATACCAGTGAGTATAGCCATTTTATTTGTAAACAGAAAACAAAACAAACAAAGCAAAACGAAAGGAAAAAAGGACAAGGAACTTTTTCAGAGTTAATTAACCAAGTTCTTTCTACCCAAAGGCCAAAGTCAATACACCTAGGGGCTTAGAGGAAATCTGAATCTCAGCTCCTGCCCCAGGACTACTGAGGTAGAAACTGTCATTTAATAAGATCCCCAGGTGATTTGGACTCCCCAGGTGGTGCTAGTGATAAAGAACCCATCTGCCAATGTAGGAGACATAAGAGAAAGATGCTTGATCCCTGGGTTGGGAAGATCCCCTGGAGGAGGGCATGGCACCCCACTCCAGTGTTCATTCCTGGAAAATCCCACGGACAGAGGAGCCTGGTGGGCTACAGTCCATAAGGTCGCAAAGAGTCGGACACGACTGAAGCGACAGCCTGCAGGTACCAGGTGACTTATATCATACTTAATAAACGCTGAGAACCCCCGACTAGACAGCAACAAAGCCCGACTTTGTCTGCTTCCCTCACTTCATTAAGCGCCACTCCCCAGCTAGTGAATGAGTCTCTTTCTGCTGGTCCTCACAGGAAGGGAGGCTTTCGCACTCTGTCTGCATTCTCCTTTGTCAAGGTTAAGCTTGAGCTGACACACACACAGAGGCACCAACAGACTCCCGCCAGATTTGCCCCCTTTCTTCAACCCCGGATCAGTCATTTCATTAAGGAAAAATGCTGCTACTCTGAAATGTTGTAAAAGTTATCAGACACAAGAAGACTCTGCAGGAAGTGCAGCAGGGCCCCACCAGGATGCTGACAAAGGCATCTGCATCCTCTGGGACGGGCTTCCCTGCCTGGCCTCCCCAGGCAGGAAAGACTGCCTGCAATGCAGGAGACCCAGGTTCAATCCTTGGAAGGGAAAAGCAACCCACTCCAGTATTCTTGCCTGGAAAATTCCATGGACAGATTCTGTGGAACAGAGAGTCACATAAATTCATGAAGATTCATACAGCGATGAGTCTGAGAAGGACTGAAAACGCTGTGCTAATCACCCTGGACTTCCCTTAAGTGAGCGTTTAACCTTTCCTCAGACCTGAGTAGCACTTTGTTTGAAGGAAAGCTGCATGTGGAATGCATGTGGCATCAAGAGCAGCACCAGTCTCAGGCAGAGAGCCTCTGTGGTCAGCGATGGGCGGGAGCTGCCGCAGGGTAAACCAATTACCCTGCACCAACCTTAATAGAGGAATAATTTATAGAAGCCAAGAAATGTTAATTGAACAGTGAATTACTTAGACTAGGGGATAAAATATACGGGGCTTGATCACTAGAAAGCAAACAAAAGATTGAAAAGAGCTTAGGAGAACTTGAGTACCTTGAAACTTAAAGCCTCTTAAAAAAAAAAAAGTTTTCATGACAGTAGGAGCATCATTTTAGAGCAAGAAGCTGAAGGAGGTTATCAAATTCTAGAGCAAGGCCTGGCCAGCTAGCAATGTCTGTGTTAATATAATACTTTCACTAAAGTAAGGTGTTGGGCTAGGAGAACAACAGTATGTTTTTAAACGATAGTCTTTAAATAGTGGTTTCCCCCCTTAACCATGCTATCATTTCAGTGTTTGGAAAACACTAGTGTGGTGATGTTCTCTGCATCCTCAGTCATGTCCAACTGCTTATGACCCCATGGACTGTAGCCCACCAGGCCCCTCTGTCCATGGAATTCTCCAGGCAAGAGTACTGCAGTGGGTAGCCATCTCCTCTTTCGAAGGATCTTCCTGATCCAGGGACTGAACCCGTGTCTGCTGCCTTGGCAGGCAGATTCTTCACCACTGAGTCTCCTGGGAAGCCAATATGGTGGCCATTAGTTAATTTCCTAAAGAAGCTGTTCAGGCTATGTTTGAAGGGGTGTTTACTGAGAGACAGCAGTCACGCCTGATCATCAGCCCAATAGTAACTGGTACAGAATTAAACACAAATCTGAGTGCAATGCTGGAAGGACATTCTGGCCAAACAGTATTAGTGCAATTATGCCAAACTAAGCAGTGTGACAAGGGCCTCCCAGGTGGCACAGGGTGAAAGAATCCTGCCAACGCAGGAGACATAGGCTCAACCCCTGGGTTAGAAAGATCTCCTTCTCCCTTGGAGAAGGAGATGGCAATCCACTCCAGTATTCTTGCTTGGAAAATCCATGAGCAGAGGAGCCTGGCGGGCTACAGTCCATAGGGTCTCAAAAGAAGCAAACACAATTGAGTACACACACACACACACAACTAGTGTAACAGCGTTCAGAGAAGAGTGAATCACACAACACTCAATTGAGTTAGGGTCTGCCATCATACCTATTTGTCACCAAGAAGACAATTCTTCTGTTTAAGAGACATCTTTATTGCCTTTTGAAAGCAGAATTATTCATCTGTGTCTCTTTTGGTGTCTCACATACAGGGTTATTGTTACTATCTTTCCAATTCCATATATATGCGTTAGTATACTGTATTGGTGTTTTTCTTTCTGGCTTACTTCACTCTGTATAATAGGTTCCAGTTTCATCCACTTCATTAGAACCAATTCAAATGTAGTCTTTTAATGGCTGAGTAATACTCCATTGTGTACATGTACCACAGCTTTCTTATCCATTCGTCTGCTTGGGGCTGGTGCACTGAGACGACCCAGAAGGATGGTACGAGGAGGGAGCAGGGAGAGGGGTTCAGGATGGGGAGCACGTGTATACCTGTGGCAGATACATGCTGAAGTATGGCAAAACCAATACAATATTGTAAAGTAATTAACCTCCAATTAAAATAAATAAATTTATATTAAAAAACAGAATTATTTAGAAACTTTAAGTTTTGTTCATTTGTAAAATGTGCTACGATTTGGTCACCATTTTCTAGTTCTCTGCCTCTCTCCAAAATCTATGGTTCCCAGTAAACTCATCCGTCTGCCTTATTTCAGTCTTTAATTGATGTTATGATGGAAGATTTGCAAAGCCTTTGTTTCCCGCAAGCAACAGCAGAAGCAGCAGAGAGAGCTGGGCAATCAGACGAAATTCTGCCTCTGCCCTTCTCAGCTGCTAAGCACAAGTAACAGTCACCACTAATCTCTAGCTTCCCCAGACGCTTAGACACTAGGCACCTCAGTGTGTTGTGGAGACTAAATGAGATGACAAAAGTAGGCTGCTTGGTACTGATACAATGTCAGGTACACAGAAGAGGAAAGCAGTGAGAGAGCATTTCTCCTTTTCTCCACGTATGATAAAACACTTCTTCAAACACAAAATGCTCAGAACTGGGTATACTTGGTAATTTGTAAACAGTAACTTCCTCCATTCTGAATAATTTACTACAATGGATTACTGAAAGGATGTCACTATTACCACCTAGCTAACTATCCTCAAACACAAGGGGACACAACCTAGATGTCCATCAGCAGACGAATGGATAAGAAAGCTGTGGTACATATACACAATGGAGTATTACTCGGCCATTAAAAAGAATACATTTGAATCAGTTCTAACGAGGTGGATGAAACTGGAGCCGATTATACAGAGTGAAGTAAGCCAGAAAGAAAAACACCAATACAGTATACTAACACATATATGTGGAATTTAAAAAGATGGTAATGATAACCCTGTATGTGAGACAGCAAAAGAGACACAGATGAATAGAATGGACTTTTGGACTCTGTGGGAGAGGGAGAGGGTGGGATGATTTGGGAGAATGGCATTGAAACATGTATACTATTATGTAAGAAACAAATCACCAGTCTAGGTTCAATGCAGGATACAGGATGCTTGGGGGTGGTGCACGGGGATGACCCAGAGAGAAGATATAGGGAAGGAGGTGGGAAGGGGGTTCAGGATTGAGAACTCATGTACACCCATGGTGGATTCATGTCAGTGTATGGCAAAACCAGTACAGCATTGTAAAGTAAAAAACTAAATAAATAAAAAATAAAGAGCAAAAAAAAAAAAAAAAAAGCAAACAAAAAAAAGTTAAAAAAGGAAATCTAGGTAAAATGTAAAAGAAACAAAAGCCAAAATCACAAGAAATGTAAGTTTTAATTGCATGATGTTCTTAAGTGGTCAGGTTTGGTTCCCCCTCTCACCCCCAACCTCCACTGGCACTGTTTCTGTCAGTATGGTTGGCCTCAATTGGGTGATTTTTTTTTTTTTTTACTTTGGGATGCGATGACCTTATTTTTGTGGAAAATTGCTTTGAATTTTCCTAAGGTATGGGCATTCTAGCGTAAACATACACTGTGATTTGTTTTTGGCTTTTTTTCTGCCAGGAGAGGTTGTGCACGCTTTCAGAGAGACTCTTCTGCTCTCACTGCTGTTTTTCCTGAGAGATCCGGCTGGCAGTGTTATTTTATGGGTTACTTTATGCTTTGTGATTTTTCTGTGATTGACTTCTTGCACTTAAGCTAAGGGGATTTGCTGATGTTAACTGAGGTTGTTTCATTCCCATGAAAAGCTCAGGCTTTAACTAGACAAATCTCCAATTGATAAAGATGCTTCAGATTCTAGATGACATTGAAATATACACAGAATTTTATACTAGGAGGTTTGAAAAATAGCTAAGAAAAGTAGAAGAGATGCACATTTTAACATCATTCTTCAGCTCACTGCAGATTTCTAGAGTTTACTGAGAATGTATTTCTTGACTCTTAAGAATAATAATGAATTGACTAACTTTGTATGCTACAGTTGCCTCATTCTAACATAAGAGATTTAAACTAGGTGAGAGAATGGCTTAGTAAATGGGAAAACTTTTGTCAGACGTAAAGTGTCTGTAGATATTTATTAGCTAACCCCCAAATGGCCCCAGTAATCCCTGTCTCCTAGTACATTCTGCTTGTAGTGTGTGTCCATATTAAATAGCACTGGCCTGTTTAACCTGCAGAATGCTATAGAGAAAATGATGGGGGATTTCTAGGGTTAGATGATAAGAGATATCACAGCTTATGTCTCATTCTCGTTGGGATCATCTGCTCTGGCGGAAGCCAGCTTCTATGATGTGAACACATACAAGTAGCTCTAAGAATCGATCCAGGCGTCTTGATTGTAACCTCACAGAGACTCTGAGTCAGAACCATCCAGCTAAGGCAGTTCCAAAGTCACAGTCCACAGAAACGATCCAAGACAATCAATCTCTATTGTTGGCTAAAGCCAGTAAGTCTGGGGGCAACTCGTTATGTCTCTATAGTTAATAAATAGAGAATGGCAGTTCGCTCATTTATGCCTCCAATGCTTAAAAATATGGTGTACCAGGCACTGAACTAGAAAGTCAGGAACGAAGGTAAAGGTAACGTGAAAGTGAAAGTCACTCAG
This sequence comes from Aepyceros melampus, assembly GCA_006408695.1. Taxonomy (NCBI): domain Eukaryota; kingdom Metazoa; phylum Chordata; class Mammalia; order Artiodactyla; family Bovidae; genus Aepyceros; species Aepyceros melampus. The sequence goes on along the minus strand of SJXQ01006377.1, from coordinate 522,966 downwards.
TCGTGTCCCACTCTTTGCGACCCCATGGACTATACAGGCCATGGAATTCTCCAGGCCAGAATACTGGAATGGGTAGCCTTTCCCTTCTCCAGGAGATCTTCCCAACCCAGGGATTGAACCCAGGTCTCCCACACTGAAGGCAGATTCTTTACCAGCTGAGCCACCAGGGAAGCCCTAAGCAAAGGTAAAGCAGCATACAATTCATTGAGAAAGAAACAGAGTAAGAATCAAACAAAAATCCTGTTTTGTTGGCTTACTGAATTATAACAACTTCAACTGTAAAAGTCCTATTGCCCTAATGCTTTATGATTAAGCAGCATTTAAAAAATCCTTGGGAAAGCACAAAGCAGAAGGAAAGAAATTCACCTCAGCAACCTGGATAAATGAACAGTGATGATCACAACTTTCATTTTATTCCAAAAGGTGTCCAAGCTAACTAATCTGATCAAAAACATATCTCATGAACCAGAGTCAAATGCTCAATCCTTGCCCTAGAAGTTTTCCCTTAGATGGCTCAAATCAAATCTCCTTACTTGGGCTTCCCTCTTCACCAGAGACAGACAGACAGATGGTATACCAGTTTGTTTCGTTAGCAGGAAGAAAGAAACCAAATGCAAGCTAAAGAAACTACAGAGAGCAAAGCAAGCCATCTTTTTGTAGACATGTATATGGTGCACTTCTCACTACATTTTAAAACCATCCACAGCAAGTTATAACATCTATCCGAGTTTCAAGCTTTAGGAAGATTTGTGCTCTGTGGTTTAAATAATGCATTTTACAGATTTAGCAAAGGCTACAGATAAAGCAGCTTACCCTCAGTCCCAGGACTTGTTAATTCAAGAAGCAGAAATATATAACACAGAATTCCAGTGCAGATGAATTTCCAAAATCCCTAAGTGGCATCTCTGGCAGTTTACGAATCACAAGTAATGGAAATGTAGCTGACTCACAGCTCTGGAAATTCTAATTTATGCTGATGCTGTCAACATCCTGTTGTTCCCTGAGTAAAAGTGTCAAATGTTTACTTGATACACAATATACAAAAGAGTGAAATAATTCCTCTCAGCCCACAAAAAGAGATAATGTGTGAATTTGACAATGTCACTGCAGAAAGCTGTGTAATAGTCCTCCAATACTACACTTCTAAGAGCATAAAGAATAGCAATCTTGCCACAGGGCAATAAGGCCCTAAAATATAACTTTGAAACCGGCAATGGTTCCCACATCTAGAGTCAAAAAAACAAGATCTTGTAAAGCCCCTGAAAATGAGGTGCTGGAACTGGGTGGCCTTTGATATTCAAAACTTTTCCACAGGAAGAAACGGACAGAGGCTGACAACAGCTTCTGTCAGAGTTTCTACCATTTGATATCACTGCGAAGGCAAGATCTCCAAGCTCGAATAGCCAGCTTTCATGTCCTTGTTTCTTAACAAAAATTTTAGGGCACAACCTAGTACCAAAATGAATTTCATGATGTTCAGGATTGTTTTATTCACAGAAAGCACTACTGACATTTTTTTTTAGGTTTAAAATTTATATTTGAAGAAACAAATATGGAAATATGACTTTCTTCATAATTTCATATATGAATAATGTTATTCCATTTAAAAGCTAGTAAAAAAGACAACAATCTTCATTTTTTCTTTATTGAATTAATTTAAATGAAACAAAACAACCCCTCTCAGAAAGTATTACTTACAACCCAATTATAAATCACATTTAAATCCACTTACAATTTTAATAATTCTCCTTTATTTTTATGTTTTTCAAATGCAGGATTTAGCAAGCTAAATCTCTACAAGTGCTTAAACAAACCTTAAGAACCTGGGAAATTAAACATATAAATACAGTTACTCAAGTTATTTTGATCATCCCAATGCAGTTTGGATGTTGGCCAAATCACTGTATACTTTTCATCTTGAAATGATGTCTAAAATCAATTGTGTACTTTAAATTATAAATTTTGATTAATAAAATATCAGTTTAATGTCAAATTACCTTAAACATTACACATATTCAAAATGCCAGTTATATATATTATTACTAACTCTAACACCAAAGTGTGAATATAGTAGGTTTCATTTATAATGCCATTTTTATTTTCAATACTAACCTTTCCATTTTGGAAAGACACCTGTCTAATAAGGAAATGTTTTGAGCATCTCAGATATGCTGGCTGCCATCTCAAAAACCTGGGGTTACCAATCAGCCTGCGAAATAACATCTAGAGTAATACATCCTTCACCAAAGAGGGATTCACTGAACCATTTTTCACAGTCACTTTGCTAACTGAGGACTTCAGGCTATACTTTACAAATAGGACATTAACTTTAGTAGGTTAAGGATTAAAATATTATGGTTCAATATTTTATTTCAGTATATGAATATCTCGATACTGCTAAAATTGTAAATAACTTTTTTACTGAATTATTTTCTCAGTATTTTTCATATTCACACGCCTTGCTGTTGCCTTAATGACATTCTATTGCATTTTCCATTCGTCTCATAAGTTTGGTGGTGCAGAGAACTTTGATGTCATCAAATGAAATATGGAAGAGAGGTTTGTAAAATAATCGTTACAGAAGTGCAGAAAATAATTACATGTACAACTGGAGGACTTTCAGTAGATTTAATAGTATCACTGAGTCTCACCTAGAATGCTGGAGCACAGTTAGTGGCCTATAGATCTTTGTAAGATGCTTTGCCAAAATTAGATATGTCACAGAAGTGACATCCATTCTTCACATCCCCTTTGATGAACAGAAGATATTTTTATTTAATTATTTTTCAGTTCAGTTCAGGCACTCACCTGTGTCCGACTCTTTGGGACCCTCTGGACTGCAGCACACCAGGCCTCCCTGTCCATCACCAACTCCCGGAGTCCACCCAAACCCATGTCCATCAAGTCAGTGATGCCACCCAACCATCTCATCCTCTGTCGTCCCCTTCTCCTCCCGCCCTCAATCTTTCCCAGCATCAGGGTCTTTTCCATGAGTCAGCTCTTCGCATCATGTGGCCAAAGTATTGGAGTAATTATTTTTACAATTAATTTGAACAAAGGTATTCAGCTTATGAATTTACCCTTAAAGGAGATCTTGATGGAACTGACTGCTGCCTCCATGGTAAAAGGGGAAAATGGAAATTAAATCACATATAATAGAAAGGTTACACTTCCGGTGCCAGTTCAGGGACAACATTCTGGTGAGACTGTTGTCCCGAGGAATGAGCATCGGCGCTCAGCAGCCTCTCTGCTCCTGGTGTTCGGCAGGGCGGCCGGCTGTGGGCCTCCGGGAGCCTGCCTCCCGCCCGCGCTGCAGGCGCAGCGTCCGGCCGGCGTGTCCGCGCCTCCGGCCCCTCTGGGCAAGCGTCCGCTCCGCCTCCGGGCCGGCTGCCTGCGCGGCGGCGCAGCTCCGCCGGAGCTCTCCCCGCGCTTGTCGTTTCTGTGTCCCGGCTTTCGCTTTTTATAAAAACCCCGGTTGTACTGGATTAGGCCTCCTTTAACGACCTCAGCTTAATCAACATCACCAAGAAAGGTTCCCAAATGAGGTCACATTCTGAGGGGTTGCAACAGGAGTGTAGACTTCAGCTGTGAACACGACTCAGGGCGCACAAGCCCTCCAGTGCGCGCTCAGAGCAGAAGGCCCTTCCGAATAGGAAGCCAGTGCCAAGGCATCATCCCTCGGGGAGGGAAGTGTCCTGAAACCGAAGATACCAGCATCTTTCTTGAAGGTGAAAGATAGAATACAGCGGTGCTGGAGAGACTCGTGAGCACAAGTCACTGACCTGCCCGTGAGGGCAGCCATTCAAAACCCTTTTACAGAAACCAAGAAAATGTTTCCATATTCTAGAAAGAGTTTAAGAAGAGAGACAACCTTTGGAGAAGACCACACTACCTCCGGGTCTTCCCTGATGGCTCAGTTGGTAAAGAACCTGCCTGCAATGCTGGAGACCTGGGTTCCATCCCTGGGTGGGGAAGATCCCCTGGAGAAGGTGAAGGCTACCCACTCCAGTATCAGGCCTGGAGAATTCCATGGTGGAGTCGCAAAGAGTCAGACACAACTGAGCGACTTTCACGTTAACTATTCTTGCTTGGGAAACATCATGGACAATGGGATGTGTAAAATCCCTACGAGGCAGCCCTCAAGTTTCTGGGTTTGGGGCTGCTTCCCCCTACAGGTCCCAAGTCACACTTCACTTTGAGGAACTACCTTGTCAAAAGCCAAGCACTTGTTTTTGGACTTATCCAGAAGGATTCCACATCAGTCATTCACTTCACTTGTTCAGCCGTGTCCGAGTCTTTGAGACCCATGGACTGCAGCATACCAGGTTTCCTCGTCCATCAAAAATCCTGGAGCTTTCTCAAACTCGTGTCCACAGTGTCAGTGATGCCAGCCAACCATCTCATCCTCTGTCGTCCCCTTCTCCCAACTTCAATCTTTCCTAGCATCAGAGTCCCTTCCAATGAGTCAGTTCTTCACATCAGCTGTCCAAACTATTGGAGTTTCAGCTTCAGCATCAGTCCTTCCAATGAATATTCAGGACTGATTTCCTTTAGGATGGACTGGTTTGATCTCCTTTCAGTCCAAGGAACTCTCAAGAGTCTTCTCCAACACCACAGTTCAAAAGCATCAATTCTTTAGCACTCAGCTTTCTTTATAGTCCAACTCTCACATGGATACATGACTACTGGAAAAGCCATAGCTTTGACTAGACGGACCTTTGTTCACAAAGTAGTATTTCTGCTTTTTAATATGTTGTGTAGGTTTGCCATAGCTTTTCTTCCATGGAGCAAGCATCTTTTAATTTCATGGCTGCAGTACCAGCCATGATTCAATAGTTTATTTCACTATATGAAACAGTGATGCTTTCTAAGGCCCACTTAACTTTGCATTCCAGGATGTCTGGCTCTAGGTGAGTGATCACACCATCATGGTTATCTGGGTCATGAAGATCTTTTTTGTATAGGTCTTCTGTGTATTCTTGCCCCTTCTTCCTAATATCTTCTGTTTGTGTTAGGTCCATACCATTTCTGTCTTTACTGTGTCCATCTTTGCATGAAATGTTCCCCTTGGATCTCTAATTTTCTTGAGGAGATCTCTAGTCATTCCCATTCTATTGTTTTTCTCTATTTCTTTGCACTGATCACTGAGGCTTTCTTATCTCTCCTTTCTATTCTTTGGAACTCTGCATTCAAATGGGTATATCTTTCCTTTTCTCCTTGGCCCTTTGCTTCTCTTCTTTTCACAGCTATTTGTAAGGCCTACTCAGACAACCACTTTGCCTTTTTGCATTTCTTTTTTTGGGGCATAGTTGTGATCACCTCCTCCTATACAATGCCACAAATCTTGGTCTGTATTTCTTCAGGCACTCAGTCTATCAGATCTATTTCCTTGAATATATTTGTCACTTCCACTGTATAATCATAAGGGATTTGATTTAGGTCATACTTGAATGGTCAAGTGGTTTTCCCTACTTTCTTCAATTTAAGTCTAAATTTGGCAGTAAGGAGTTTATGATCTGAGGCACAGTCAGCTCCTTGTTTTGTTTTTGCTGACTGCATAGAGCTTAATCAATCTGATTTCGGTGTTGGCCATCTGGTGATGTCCATGTGTAGAGTCTTCTCTTGTGTTGTTGGAAGAGGGTGTTTGCTATGACCAGTGCATTCTCTTTGCAAATCTATTAGCCTTTGATCTGCTTCGCTTTTACTTCAAGGCCAAATTTGCCTGTTACTCCAGGTATCTATTGACTTCCTACTTTTGCATTCCAGTCCCCTATGATGAAAGTGAAGTGAAGTGAAGTCACTCAGTCGTGTCTGACTCTTTGCGACCCCATGGACTGTAGCCTACCAGGCTCCTCAGTCCATGGAATTTTCCAGACAAGAGTATTGGAGTGGGTTGCTATTTCCTTCTCCAGGGGATCTTCCCAACCCAGGAATTGAACCTGGGTCTCCCGCACTGCAGGCAAACACTTTACCGTCTGAGCCTCCAGGGAAGCATGTCTTCTCCTGGTGTTAGTTCTAGGAGGCCTTTAAGTCATCATAGAACCGTTCAGCTTCACTTCTTCAGCATTAGTGGTCAGGGCCTAGACTTGGATTACTGCCTTGTCTAATTCAATGAAACTATGAGCCATTGCCGTGTAGGGCCACTCAAGCTGGACAGGTCACAGTGGAGCATTCTATCAAAACATGGTCCACTGGCGAAGGGAATGGCAATCCACTTCAGCATTCTTGCCTCGAGAGCCCCATGAACCATGTGAACAGATCCCACATGCTGCGAAGCAGCTGAGCCCCAAGCCCCAGCAGCAGAGCCTGTGCTCTGGAGCTCCAGGAGCCGTGGAGCCCCAGAGCCCGTGCTCCGCAAGAGAAGCCACCACAGAGCGACTAGCAGACCAGCACTGCCAAAAATAAACAGCTAGATAAGTAAAATTAAGATTATTAAAACAAGAATTCAGTCAAAGCACTGTAAAGTTAACTGATGAAGAAAAAAAAAAGCCTAATATGCACTGAGAACTTAAATTCCCAGAATATTTGTCCTTTTGTACATAATTATGACTTAATCTTTACCGCTGTGTGAGACATTTGTTATTATCACACTAGATACGTTATCTTAAAGGGGACCTGGAGAGACTGAGTGATCTGCCTGGGAAGATAAACATATATCAGCCTTTGCTTTTGTGTAGTTGTTTGTTCAAGTGTTTTTCTAACTCAATTCACAGTTTCACAACATGCCCTACTTCAGAGTAAATCCTCTAATGTCCCAGATATTTTATCATCCTCAATAATAGGGTTAAAATTTAAGTATCTGAATCTGAGTTAAGGTTCAGAATAGTTTTTTCCCCCTACTGTTCTCAGGACACAGAGCAATGCTATATTGAAATCAAACACTGGATGCAAATGGATTCAACGGATCCCAATATGGATCTAATTGGATTCAATGGATCCCATACATATAAGTTTCAGGCTACACCTTGTGCACCTCATCTGACTAGCCCAGGTCACAGTTTCCTCAGATGCCAAAAGGAGATGTTGCCCTTTCGACCTCAGCAAAGGGCTGTGTGCCTCACATTCCTGCGTGTGAACCATGTCAGCTTAGCGTGCACTCCACAGAGGTGCTTGAGCTTCATGCATGTCTCATTCTAGATTCTCCCACGTGCACATACACACTGGATTTAATAAGATCACAGATTATACCTCAGAGAAAGAACACTGGTATTTCCTATTGAAAAAAAAAAGTATGTTTATATTAAAAATCTTAAAAACAATGATACTCCAAAAAGGAAGATGCAAACAGTAGAAGGGAATTAATTCTTGATGCAAGAACTTACTCAAATGAGAAGACATGAACTTAAATGCATTTTAATTACATTATTTTAATCCAAATATCATGTAATGTTTCTTGCCTGCCACTACTGTTGCTGCTGCTCTGCCTTTGAAAGTAGAGCAGGACAGAATCATGGTGTTAGTTCTGCCCCTATATATAGAACGATGGTATGCAATGTTTACAAACTCCCCACAAAAACATGTAGAAATCACGGACAGTGCAGCAGGAAGCCAACTTTCTCTCTCTGGGTAATGTTAGCATCAATGATGTCAACTTTTTTCCCACATTTATGCAACTCTCATGTGAGTTTGTCCCCCTGTCGCTGGTATTTTTTTATTTTCACTGAAATTTCAAAATGCAAAATAAGTAAGGAAAGTAAATAGTTTTGTTCCAAAAGCCTGTAACTCAATCCTGATGATTAGAACAACTAAATCTTTATTAGGGCTTCCGTGGTGGCTCAGACCACAAATCTGCCCGCAGTGCAAGACACACGGGTTCAGTCCCTGAGTTGAGAAGGTCCCCTGGAAAGGGAATGGCTGCCCACCCCAGGACTCTGGCCTGGAGGGATCCCATGGACTGAGAAGCCCATGGAGTCCAGCGCCATTTTCACGAGCTTGCCTGTGAGTGCCAAGTCACCTCAGTCACATCCGCCTTGCTGCCACCCTGTGGACTAAGCTATTTTCTGCCTTCCATCTTTTTTTTTTNTTTCCAGGGAAATTAATGGGGTGGGAGCACAGCAAGAGGAAGAAAAACATTTGCAGTAGCAGAAAAGTCTCTGTGTAAAGTGATTTCACCCTTTTGGGTTTTTTTCTTAAAACAGTACCTGCTGTAGTTCTCACAGCGCACAGGTCCTGTAATTCAGTCACTAAAAGGGCACTCTTGTGGGTGCACGTTAATTCCATAAACAAAAGCCCTTCACTTATTGCAGACAGAAGTTTGGGCACTGCACGGATTTGGTTCAACAAATATTAAATAATAGCCCGTTTGAAAAGAAAAAGACAAATAGGGGTGTGTGTGACAAAGGTTCCATTCTGTGTTAATTTTAGCAGATGAAGGTATGTGGCCTTCACAGTGTTTTTTTTGAGTGAGATTTTAATGCAAAGCCGGATATTTTTTTGACAGAAGAAAATCCTTAAAAAGCCCTCATTTGAAACTCAGGATTGATTTGTCATTATATTCAAGGCCATTGCCTTTGTATTAGACTTAACAACATGTTAACATTATATGGCAAGAAGACCTGTTCCTACAAGTCAGTTCTTCATGGAGCTCAGAGGAGCAGGCAGAAATATCTTGCCCACAGTCAACCACTCGTGCACACACATATGCACGACACGTATACCACACACACACATGCACACACGCATCCTCTTGAGAAAATTTTAAATCCTTAAAACTTTTTGAGGCTTTATAGTATAATTCAGTTCAGTTCAGTCACTTAGTCCTGTCCGACTCTTTGCGACCCCATGAATTGCAGCACACCAGGCCTCCCTGTCCATCACCAACTCCTGGAGTTCACTCAGACTCACATGCATTGAGTCCGTGAAGCCATCCAGCCATCTCATCCTCGGTCGTCCCCTTCTCCTCCTGCCCCCAATCCCCCCAGCATCAGGGTCTTTTCCAATGAGTCAATTCTTCGCATGAGGTGGCCCAAGTACTGGAGTTTCAGCTTTAGCATCATTCCTTCCAAAGAAATCCCAGGGCTGATCTCCTTCAGAATGGACTGGTTGGATCTCCTTGCAGTCCAAGGGACTCTCAGGCATCTTCTCCAGCACCACAGTTCAAAAGCATCAATTCTTTAGTGCTCAGCTTTCTTCACAGTCCAACTCTCACATCCATACATGACCACTGGAAAAACCATAGCCTTGACTAGACGGACCTTAGTCGGCAAAGTAATGTCTCTGCTTTTGAATATGCTATCTAGGTTGGTCATAACTTTTCTTCCAAGGAGTAAGTATCTTTTAATTTCATGGCTGCAATCACCATCTGCAGTGATTTTGGAGCCCCCCAAAATAAAGTCTGACACGGTTTCCACTGTTTCCCCATCTATAGTATAATTAAATAAGTTATTCTTTGGACATGTTTCCCCTCTGTCTGGAATTTCATCATGGGCTCTGAAAAATCTTATTAACTGTAATATATGTATGTGTGTGCTCAGTTGATTAGTCAAGTTTGACTCTGCAACGCCATGGACTATAGCCCGCCAGGCTCCTCTGTCCATGGAATTTCCCAGGCAAGAATACTAGAGTTGCCATTTCCTCCTCCAGGGAATCTTCCGAACCCAGGGATCAAATCCATGTCTTCTGCATCTCCAGCATTGGCAGATGGATTCTTTACCCCTGAGCCACCAGGGATGGATGTATACTTATATCCATACACATACATTCATTTGGGTAACAGAATTCGGCAAATACGATATACTGTGCACTCTGAAAGTATAAAGTTTCTAGGAAATAAAAAAAAGTCAGCAGCATATATCCTGAGTGGTGTTTTTGACTTTCATTTATAGCAAAGGGTCTAAATAATAAGCATGATGAAATTTATTAGCATTTATTAAGAATCTGCCATTTCAGTAAAATATTAAAACAGGTTCATCGGCACATTAGTAAAGGTGCCTTTGAACCAGACTAGGTGAACGACCCCAAGCCAGGTGAGGTGACGCATATAAAGAAGTGTCACGAGGGATCCCCAGTTTCCACATAGTGTGCACTTGTTTAGTTTCCCTCAGACCATCCCTGCCCTCTGAGTTTCAAACCCCCATGAAGCCATCTTGCTATCAAACAACTCCCTATGGTCTTATGTCAAAAAGGGGAACAGAGTGAGCAACATGGGGTCCTCAGTAATGCTGAATACTCACAGGAAGAGAGTTTAGTACCTCAGCTAAATCTTTTCAGCCTTGATCCTCATCCTTCCCGAGCCCTGACTTCAAGGCAGCTGTCCCCAAGCTTCTTGGTGCCAGGGCCGAGCTTCATGGAAGATAATTTTCCCATGAGCCAGGCTTGGGGGGATGGTTTGGGGATGATTCAAGCATATCACATTGATTGTGCTCTTTATTTCTATTATTACTACATCAGCTCCACCTCTGAACATCAGGAATTAGATCCTAGAGGTTGGGGACCTTTGCTTTCATGGAATCAGTGAATTCATTAAGGGTACGGCTGACAAAAGAAATGCCTCGTGGTCATAATATACGTTCTTTCTGCAGTTCTCAGCAGACACGTGCTGGTATTAACTCTGTGAATATCAAGGCTACAATACTTTTGAACTGTGATTTTGGAGAAGACTCCTGAGAGTCCCTTGGACTGCAAGGAGATCCAACCAGTCCATCCTAAAGGAGATCAGTCCTGAATGTTCATTGCAAGGACTGATGCTGAAGCTGAAGCTCCAATACTGTGGCTACCTGATGTGAAGAGCTGATTCACTGGAAAAGACCCTGATGCTGGGAAAGATTGAAGGCAGGAGGAGAAGGGGTTGACGGAGGATGAGATGGTTGGATGGCATCACCGATTCAATGGACATGAACTTGGGCAAACTCTAGGAGATGGTGATGGACAGGGAAGCCTGTTGTGCTACAGTCTGTGGGGTCACAAAGAGTCGGACAAGACTTGGTGACTGAACAACATGATAAAGATGTTGATAGCACCCATTTTATCTGAGAATGCCAAAATGTAGGACAGACATTGTCCAGCATTATCATTTGAAATATGAAGCAAACACCACCAGACAGAGTTCCTTTTTCTTAAGATTTTTTTATGTGGACCATTTTTAGTCCTTTTTGAGTTTTTTACAATATTGTTTATGTTTTATGTTTTGGTTTATTTTAGGCCATAAAGCATGTTGGATTTTAGCTCCTTGACCAGGGATCGAACCACAACCCCTGTGCTGGAAGGCAAAGTCTTCACCACTGGACCACTAGGGAAGTCCCAGCCACCATTTCTTGAAGAATAAACCAAGCTAAAGACTGTCAAAACAGCGTGCTCAACATTCAGGCAAAGCAGGGGAAGCATTTGAAATAGGAGTCATAGCGCCCATCCTCAGCTGTCCCACAAATTTATTTTTGCCATTTTTGAGATTATCCTTTACAAAGCTGCCTCAGGGAGCACGTGTAGACAGTTAAAATCATAACAAATGAAACACTCTTGAAACAACAGGAAGAATTCATACGAATTTGTTCAAAGTGGTTAAACACTCGGTGGTGGTTTGCTGCGGAAGACAACAGTCTTTTTGATGGTGCCCCAGGAGGTGTGCAGTGCGCAGCCTGGGCTGCCGTGTAAAGCAGGCTGGCTTGGTGAAGTCTGCTGTCTTAACTGCCTGCCTGTGTGCTAGGACGCTCAGTCGCGTCCGACTGTTTGTGGCCCCATGACTAGCCCACCAGGCTCCTCTGTCCTTAGAATTTTCCGCACAAGAATACTGGGTCAGGTTGTTATTTTCTTCTCCAAAGGATCTTCCCAACCTAGGGGTCAAACCCACAGCTCCTGTGTCTCCTGCATTGGCAGGCAGACTCTTTACCACTAGTGCTCCCTGGGAAGCCCTTGATATATTAACTAAGCTGAATTAATCTAACTAATTATAATTAGAGGATCTTCATGCATTGGAGAAGGAAATGGCACCCCACTCCAGTGTTCTTGCCTGGAGAATCCCAGGGACGGGGGAGCCTGGTGGGCTGCGTCAGTGGGGTCGCACAGAGTCAGACATGACTGAAGCGACTCAGCAGCAGCAGCAGCAGCAGCATGTCAAACCCTAACATCAAAAATGATAGTTACATCTCATGCCTTTGAGTGGGTACGGGGGGTGCTTAGTCACTCAGTCATGTCCAACTCTTTGTGACCCCATTGACTGTAGCCCCCAGGATCTTTTGTTCATGGGATTTCCCAGACAAAAATACTGGAGTGGGTAGCCTACTACTTCCCCAGGGAAATCTTCCCAACCCAGGGATTACAGCAGGGTCCCCTGCATTGCAGGCAGATTCTTTACCATCTGACCCACCAGGGAAGCCCAGTAATGCCTTCACCATGAATATATTTTTGAGATGTCTACCATCGCTTTCTGTTGGCTGAATACTTCCTGCTCAAATTTCCACGTTCTCTGAGAGAAAACAGTCTGGGTGGCAGGCAACTGCCAGGATAGTAACCATACCAACTATTTCCTCATTTCTAAGCATGTTGAAATCTCTAGTTAACCAACTGGTCCATTAAAATGGATTTTAGTTCCTTACTGAGAGGTAAAAGAAATGTTTAGGATCAAGACTTGCCTCCTATAGAGAAAATGTAAACTCTATGGAAATAATTTATCTTATTTTGAGAAGTGGATTATTGGTTTAATAAATAGAAATAGCTCTATTTCAACTTCATTACATGCCAAAAGCAAACAACCAAAAGGAAGACTTTCCTAGCTGCTTCCAATTATAACAATAAAAGGACTGAGGTTTAGAGCAAATGTTTGTTTAGCTTATTATTATAAAGTAATTTCAACCTAAATATTTTGGTTTATGTCTTCTGTAGCCTCCAAGTGCTTGACACAGCATTTCACTATAATAACAACTTACAGAAAATTAGAGACTAAAATTAGACAGGAAGATTATACATTTTGGTAACAAATCAAGACCCAATAAAAATATCTGAAATCTCAAAGGCGTATTCACTTTTCTAATATATTGGAATGGAACGCCCAGCTTCAAAGATTTAAAGTTTTTAAAAGCATTTGTTCAACCATCCAAAAATTCATACAGATATTTGAAAATAACATTTAGCTAAATTCTTTAAATAATACAGAACAAATGGACCGCTTCTTGAAAAAATGCAATTAACCAGCCTCACTAAGAGGGAACATTGTCAAAGACGGAAAAAGAAATTAGTCCTATCTTTATATTTACATCTGAGAGACAACTTGATTTTCTGTGTTAGCTAGACAGAATGAAGGTAAAAATTAAGCCCTATGAAAAATGGAATAGGGAGCTATTGCCATTCTGTTAGTTATATTGGAGAACAAAGTCAGTGGAAAAAACAGCGAGCCAAATCTTGACCTCACACCTGCTTCTGCCCATTCTTCCTTGGTAAACAGAAAGGTTTGCAAATGTGTGGTCTCCCAACTTGTTATTGGAGGGTGGGAGCCAGGAGGGAAGATGGTGACTGGTTTGTTTTCAGAAGGAGAGTGGGATTATTTAAAAATCTAGCCTTCTGAGGTTCTTTTTCCTCTCCAGAGTGACATTCTCCACCCTTCTTGATTTGAGCATCACTTCACTTAAGAGGCTTCCCTGGTGGCTCAGACGGTAAAGAATCTGCCTGCCAAGGCAGGAGACGCAGGTTCAAACCCTGAGTCAGGAAGATCCCCTGGAAAAGGGAATGGCAACCGCCTCCAATATTCTTGCCTGGGAAATCCCATGAACAGAGGAGCCTGGCGGGTGATGGTCCATGGGGTCACAGAGTCAGACACGATAGAAGTGCCTGAGCACACACATCACCTGGTTTCAATAATATCTCTTCATGTTTCTTTCAGCCTGCGTATGTTCTCAGTCGTTTCAGTCATATCCGACTTTGCGACCTCATGGAAGCAGCCCACCAGGCTCCTCTGTCCATGGGATTCTCCCGGCAAGAATACTGGAGTGGATTGCCATTCCTTTTCCAGGGCACCTTCCTGCCCTAGGGATCGAACTCATATCTCCTGAGTCTCCTACACTGCAGATGAATTCTTTACTGCTGAGTCACCAGGGAACCCTTGTCTCAGCCTAGGAAACATTTTTTCCGATAAGTCTGCTGTCCACCAACCCCCTAAGAGAGATATGCTTACATTTGGCCCTAGAGTGCCTGGAGCAAAGACAGTGGTCAAATGATGTTTGGGATTGACAACGGTTTCCCCGCACCTCCCCTCCCCACTGATGCTGTCTCAGATACTAAGGAACATTACAAGCCATCTGAGAATGAAGCAACTGATCTTCTATACTGGATGAGTTCATAATGAAACAGAAAATCAAGAATAAGTGACTGGAATAATTCCAAATATCCTTGATTCTGTGCAATCAGATTTTTATAATTTAAGCTATAATTTATAATGTTTTTAAAGCAAATAAATCATCATTAATTTTATGTTATAAAATCTAACTTCCATCCTTGGATGGAAAGAGAATTTAATTGGCAAATACTTCAAATACTTCTTGTGAATTAATTGAATTATTCGAAGCTTTGGTGTGTGCATATGTGTCTATGCAAGCCTGTATATTGACATAAGCATGACCTTTTTAGGTCTTTATTTTCTCGGTTCTTCTTTGAATGGATAGCATATTTTATTGACTGGTCTCTATGAAATATTAAGTATTCCTAATTGTTTGATATTGTAATAATAGAATAAGTACAGGTCAAAAACAGGATATATATATATATACACACACATTGTTTTCTAAATATTATAATGTCCTAGATATGCTTTCTATTTATCTGGATAGTATTTCAAAAAGATGACTACTTCTTAAATATGGCCTGAGATGTTCCTTTGTATTCGTATAATAGTTTAGGGACTCTAGTATTTAAGTTACCCTAATAGAAATGTGTTTCCTGTAATGTTATTTCTAGGCCAAAAGACAACTGGTATACCTTCTGGAAAGAAAATTAAGCTGGTGCCTGTTGTGACTTTTGAAGCCAACTCTTAAGGCACCTGCAAGGCAGAAAAAAATCTTAAAGCTGGCCGCAGGTGCAGAAATAACCATTTGTAGAATGTGGACCGTGAGATCCCGAAGTGCAAGCCACACTTCCAGCCATCATTAGCTAAACAAGTCCAAATCTACAAAAACAGTCACAAACATCTAACCAGAAGCACAGCTGCTGTTAAGAATTGGACTTTGTACTTAGATGCTTGTTTTAACTGTGTTTTCCTCCAAGAAAGAACTTGTAGATGGGTGAGAACCCACTTGTTTGATATCAACCCTTTCAAAACACTCTGAACTTCAAAACCACATTTGATTCATAAAAGATAACTTTCTTTATCATTCAAAAAAGGTAATATAGGTCTCTTTTTTTTATTATAGAGCCACTGGATCATTAAATTTCAGGTAATACCTATGCATCTGGCTGGCCAAAAAGTTCATTCAGGTTTCACTGCAGCATGTTGTATGGGCTTGCTCAGTTGTGTCCAACTCTTTGGGGCCCCATGGGCTGCAGCCTGCCAGACTCCTCTGTCCATGAGTTTTCCCAGGCAAGAATACTGGAGTGGTAGTATCCCCCTTCTCCAGGGGATCTTCCCAACCCAGGAACTGAAGCCGGGTCTCCTGAGCTTGTACACTGGCAGGCGGATTCTTTACCACAGTGCGACCGAGGAAGCCCAAGATGTTATGGAAAAATTCAAACAGACTTTTTGGCCAACCTAGTAAATGATGATTTCCCCCAATATTACATGGAAATTTTCTGCACTTATAAACCAGCTCTTCTCTTACACTCATTTAAAAGGAAAAGGAGGAGGGTTCTGGGAAGAAGGCAGAGTTGGAAACACCAGGAATTCACCTCCTCGACTAGACAATTGTGCTGGCAGAATCTGTCTGAAGTAACTGCTTTGAAACTCTGGAGTCTGAAGACATTGTAACTTCCAGAAGTCTTCATTGGTAATTTGGCTTGATTTTAATCAGTTTAGGCTATTAGCAGAGTAACACCTACCCATCTCCCACCCTCCAGTCCAGTGGCAGGCAGATATGCTTGTATCTGGGACAGTTTGTGTGCAGGGTCTACCAGAAGTCTGTGCTCTGATCAAATATTGCTGTGGATTTCATAGGACAGCCATATGTTACTGTGCAGCCATGTTGCTGCAAATGGCATTATTTCATTCTTTTTTATGGCTGAGTAATATTTCATTGCATTCTTTACCTATTCCACCATCAATGGACACTTAGGTTGCTGCCATGTCTTGGCTGTTGTAAATAGCATTGCAATGAACACTGGGGTACATGTAACTTTTTAATTATCTTCTTCTCCAGATATATGCCCAGGAGTGGGATGGCAGGAGCATATGCTCAGTCATGTTGGACTCTTTGTGACCCTCATAAACTGTAGCCCGCCAGGCGCCCCTGTCCATGGATGTTTTCAGACAAGAATACTGGAGTGAGTTGCTGTTTCCTACTCCAAGAAATCTTCCCGACCCATGGGTCTCCTACATTGGCAGGTGGATTCTTTACAACAACAATACCTGGGAAGTAGGATCATAGGGTAGCTCTATTTTTAGCCTTTTAGTGAACCTTCATAATGTTCTCCATAGTAGCTGCACTAATTTATGGTTCCACCAAGAGTGTAGGAGGGTTCCTTCTTCAAAAAGGAGTGACATTTTTTATATACTAACAATAAACCTCTGAAAGCAAAATTAAGGAAACAACTCCACTTACTGAAGTATCAAAAATAACAAAATACAGTTGATTCTTGAACAACACAGTTTTGAACTATGCAAGTCAACTTATAAGATAATTTTTATCAGTAAATGCTGTGTTCCATCAGGTCACAATTGCCTGCCCCAAGGACGCTGTGAATTGGAGAGCACTCTCCAGATACAAATTTCTGTTGGTGATGACAGTGATAACGGTGGTGGTGTTATTACTATCATTGTTGTTATTAAAATTATTATCAGTCGAGGGTGGCATGAGCCTACAGACTGCTGAAACAGAAAAGCCGAAGGAGCCAGACAGACCTGTTTATGAACCTTGGTTTGTGCACTTACAAAATGTGTGACTAGAAAATTGTGCTGTTATTATTTGAGCTTCAGTGTCTTCACATAAGAAACAGCAAACACAACGCTTGTCCTACAGAATGCAGTAAGAATTAGGAAAAATCTGGGTGAAGTGCCTAGCACAATGCCCAAACATTCACACATAGTAGATATTCAACAAATTGTAACTATTATCTCATTACTAGTAGTATAGGTAAATAACAGTAGCAGTACAGGTAATAGAGAATAAGATAAACCATACTAATACATGGTATCCAGTAAGCACTCAATAAATCTCAAGTCATCACGACCACCACCACCCTAATCCTAGGATGCCTTTCTTTTTTCCTTTCTTTCTTTTCATACATTTTGTTTCCAATGTAGATGCAACCATAACCAGTGACTCTAGACAAGATGTTTTCAAGGCAAGCTTTTTATGTTAATTTCAGAGACACTTACTTTCCATCATAGCAGAATGAATTTTGTCTAGAATAAATACACCAAAATATAAAGTAATGCATCAATAACTTCAAATAGTAATTTTCAATGCATTATGGCTTAATTCTCTTCTCTCCAAATATTTGGGAATCTATGAAAAAGAAAATTTAAATTCTCCAGCATTTTTAAAACAGAAAGTAGGGGTTTTCTATAGTTTGCCTTAAATAATCAATATTTGTCAACATGTCTGTTCTCTCCAGAGGGTAGTAATTAGAATTGAGTAGTAAATTATCATTAATGTACATAAATGTAAGTGTCATATGTATCTTGTAAAATAAACATCTGGTGAAATTCTTGAGTGAGTCTATACATTATAAAATGGAAAGCATTTTTCAATGCTTCCTAAAAGCCTAAATAACTTTTATTTCCTTCCTAAAATTAGAGACTTTCTAAATAACATCGTTCCGAGTTTATAATCTTCATATTTTTCCATGGCTCCACATTCTCCCATCTTTCCTTCCCTCCATATGTCTGAAACACAGTCATTTAAAACAGCAAGCTTTTGTTAATTACCAGAGACAAGTGTTAATGGATTTTAATTTTGCTTTATTAGAATTTATGCAAATTTCACTGTGTTGAGACTCCAAATAAAATCCTTACAGTCACTTCTTTTTTTTTTTTTTTTTTGTTGTTGACTTTACTTTGTAGAAGGGGACGGAGAAAGTTTTTAATTAGTATTTGGTAACCAGAGGAACCAGAGATCAAATTGCCAACATTCTGTGGATCATCAAAAAAAGCAAGAGAGTTCCAGAAAAACATCTCTTTCTGCTTTATTGACTATGCCAAAGCCTTTGACTGTGTGGATCACAATAAACTGTGGAAAATTCTAAAAGAGATGAGAATACAGACCACCTGACCTGCCTCTTGAGAAACTTATATGCAGGTCAGAAAACAACAGTTAGACCTGGACATGGAACAACAGACTGGTTCCAAATAGGAAAAGGAGTATGTCAAGGCTGTATATTGTTACCCTGCTTATTTAACTTCTATGCAGAGTACATCATGAGAAACGCTGGACTGGAAGAAGCACAAGCTGGAATCAACATTGCTGAGAGAAATATCAATAACCTCAGATATGCAGATGACACCACCCTTATGGCAGAAAGTGAAGAGGAGCTAAAAAGCCTCTTGATGCAAGTGAAAGAGGAGAGTGAAAAAGTTGGCTTTAAAACTCAACATTCAGAAAACGAAGATCATGGCATCTGGCCCCATCACTTCATGGGAAAGAGATGTGGAAACAGTGTCAGACTTTATTTTGGGAGGCTCCAAAATCACTGCAGATGCTGACTGCAACCATGAAATTTAAAAATGCTTACTCCTTGGAAGAAAAGTTATGACCAACCTAGATAGCATATTCAAAAGCAGAGACATTACTTTGCCAACAAAGGTCCATCTAGTCAAGGCTATGGTTTTTCCTGTGGTCGTGTATAGATGTGAGAGTTGGACTGTGAAGAAGGCTGAGCACCGAAGAATTGATGCTTTTGAACTGTGGTGTTGGAGAAGACTCTTGAGAGTCCCTTGGACTGCAAGGAGATCCAACCAGTCCATTCTGAAGGAGATCAGCCCTGGGATTTCTTTGGAGGGAATGATGCTAAAGCTGAAACTCCAGTACTTTGGCCACCTCATGCGAAGAGTTGACTCACTGGGAAAGACTCTGATTCTGGGAGGGATTGGGGGCAGGAGGAAAAGGGGACGACTGAGGATGAGATGGCTGGATGGCATCACTGACTCGATGGACGTGAGTCTGAGTGAACTCCGGGAGTGGGTGATGGACAGGGAGGCCTGGCATGCTGTGATTCATGGAGTCAAAAAGAGTCGAACATGACTGGGTGACTGAACTGAATTGAACTGTTGATAGCAACATTGTTACAATAAGAAATAAGTGTCATAAAATTAAAACTGTATGAGTTTCATAATTTGTTAATTCTCACTCATGTCTTTCCTCTGAAGAATCAAATATCCCGCTACACTGTCTGTAAGGTTGTTTATTTTTATTGTCTTGATGACTATCTGTTTACTTGTTTTTATTTTGATTACAATGTGTGCCTTGTTATACACTCAGTAGTATTTTTTTCCTTCTTTCCAGTGGGTAGCATGACAGAGGTTTATTAGAAAATTGCTCTGGCAATTTAATAAATACCCTGCCAAATAAAGAATAATATGAGAATTTTAGATATAATCCTGGTTCTAAAAATATTCTTTCCAATTTAACCAGGAGATTAAAAAAACAATATTGAGTTTTCTAATATTCAAAATTATTCAAAAATACTTTCCTTTTGCATAGGTTTTTCTACAGCACTTAGAAATTCTAAGTTGCAAATGATCATAATAACATAAAAATGGAGTAAGGACTGTTATCTCCATTTTCATCTTAGGAAAGACCATTCGCCTCAACTTCTACAGCTAAGACCTGGTAAGGCCAGGATAGGAACAGTCTGGCTTGACTATAAGTTCTTGATACCACAGGTGCCTTAATCAACAAAGTTCAGAACCTGGGTAAGCAAGTTCTGGCATGAAGTAACTTCTGAAGTACCAGCAGGTGATGGTTTAAAATCTATTGTTGGTGTTGTTCAGTTGCTAAATCATGTCCAGCACTTTGGACCCCATGAATTGCAGCACACCAGGCTTCCCTGTCCTTCACTGTCTCCCTGAGTTGCTTAAACTCACGTCCATTGAGGCAGTGATGCCTTCCAACTATCTCATTCTCTGTCACCCCCTTCTCATCTTGCCCTCAGTCGTTCCCTATGTCCATTCATAAACCACCTGGTATTCCTCACTTCAAGAGGTGGAGTTTAATCCCCCTCTCTTGGAAAGTGGGCTGAATTTAGTGACTTGCTTCTAAACCAGAGAATACAGCAGAAATGAAAGAATATAGCAGAAATTTCACTTCAGAGTTAAGATTTAAAAACACTGCAGTTTTACTGTCTCCCTGAGTTGCTTAAACTCACGTCCATTGAGGCAGTGATGCCTTCCAACTATCTCATTCTCTGTCACCCCCTTCTCATCTTACCCTCAGTCGTTCCCTATGTCCATTCATAAACCACCTGGTATTCCTCCCTTCAAGAGGTGGAGTTTAATCCCCCTCTCTTGGAAAGTGGGCTGAATTTAGTGACTTGCTTCTAAACCAGAGAATACAGCAGAAATGAAAGAATATAGCAGAAATTTCACTTCAGAGATTAAGATTTAAAAACACTGCAGTTTCTGTCCTGGGAGTTCTCCCTTTATCTTTCACTCTGGGAGAAACCTACTGCCTTGTCTTAGGATACCCAGGTCTCCTCGTGAAGAGGCATTTGTGGTGAGAACCTGAGAATCCCTTCCCAGAGCCACGTATGAGAGCGAGACTTCTCAGAAGGTCTAGTCCTAGTTTCGGCCAATGTAGCCTCCACTGGCTTCCTGCTACAACCTCACGAGAAACCTGAGCCAGAAGCACCCAGCGAAGCCACTCTCAAATTCCTGACCCTCTGAAACGATGAGATAATGAATACGCATTGCTTCAAGCCACTATGTTCAGGGGTAAGCTGTTGTGAAGCAATAAAGAACTAACACGAAGTGCTTGTCAGAGCCTTTGATTCTTAGAGACAGGGCAAATAAATTAAGAAGGGGCCTAGGATCCCATAATTGAAGCCTGGGATAATACCAAGAGAAGCAGAATTTTCTTTTTTTTTTAATTCAGAAGGCAAAACAACATCCAGTCCTGGTTTCCTGGGGCTCCACATGGCTGCTGGTGCTTTGGTTAAGAGCTAAACCTCGGAATCAGAACTTCCTGGGTTAAATATCCAAAGCTGATGCTTGCTATATAACCTGGACAGAGGGGGCTTCCCGTGTGGTGCAGTGGTAAGGAATCCACCTGCCAGTGCAGGAGACGCAAGAGACGTGGGTTCAATCCCTGGGTCAGGAAGATCCCCTGGAGAAGGAAACAGCAACCCACTTCAGCATTCTTGCCTGGGAAATCCCATGAACAGAGGAACCTAGCCGGCTACAGTCCACGGGGCCACAAAGAGTCCAACACAACTGATGGGAGAGTAGGTTGCAGCCCTATACCTCAGCTTCCTTGTGTGAAAAGTGCAAATATTAAAGAAAACATTTCTGACCCTCTTGTGAGGATTAAAACTGATTCTGTGTGCAGAGTCCTTAACCTAGTTCCTCATACATAGTGAAGGCTCAATAAATGTTATTTCTTACCATTGGCAGTAGTAGCTGTAGAAGAATTAGGAGAGCAAAAAAGAATAGGCTTGGTGAGGGTAATACTTTGAGCGCTGTTGGGTCCTGGGACCGACCAGATAGTGAAATCATGGGAGAGACTTCCCTGATGGTCCAGTGGCTAAGACTCACTGCTCCCAATGCTCCCAATGCAAGGAGCGTAGATTCAATCCCTGGTCAGGAACTAGATCCCACAGGCTAAGACCCAGCACAGCTAAATAAATATAAAAATAAATTTTAAAAAATAAAGTCTCAGGACTCAGAGGAGCCTGCAGAGTCACATGGGGTCCAGAGACTCCACGGGCCCAGGACAGGTGGGACCTGGAGATTTCCTGATGCAGATAATCCAGTGGCCAGTTAGCATCTGGAGTTTCTCATCCCGCAGAGCGGGAGTTGCCTGGTGATTTAAGTGATAGGCTGAGAAGAATGGCACTAAGAATGCGTGGAGTTTGGGTCTGGAGGAGCTCGTGAGATCCACAGGGTGCTAAGATACAGAGCATGTGTGGGACGGGCGACCAAGTAGAAGAGGCGGCTGAAGCACAACTGTACTGTTACACCGCTTGGAACGGGGGCCTCTTTCTTAGGACAAAGAGGAAAAGTCCCTGTTACACAAAAGCAGAGAGCCTGTAATTTGACTTTCGGGAACGAGTTTTCTAAGAATGGGACTTAACATGCTGTTTAATCTTGCCCATGCTCTGCATGTCCAACTTTTACCACTTACGCCCCATTAAGTACTCTCTTCCTCCTAAGAGGAGATGCTAAGCCGTCTCTAAACTGACAGTCCCTGATCTTAAAAAGCAGGATTTGGAAATGGCAACAGTGACCACCATTATAATTAATGCCAGACATCTTCAAAGACCTTCTTTCACCTACAAATGAAACTAATTACTAGTCTTTTTCGCTGAGAGTCCCTCACTGAGCTCTGCAGCTGGGTCATCTCTTGCAGTTTATTCTCAAAGGCCTTTCGATAAATCTGTTTTGAATTCTGTGACCACCCTTCCCCCACTACCTAAAAGAAATTTTCAGGAAATAGAACCTAGTAAAGTGATTTATAGCAGCCCGCAGTCTGGTGGGGAACTTGCCGGTACCGAGGCAATGAATTCCAGTCCCCCACCCCTGGCCATGCCCAGGTGTAAACAAATAGAGTTAAAAGAACCAGGTAGGCACCATGGCACTCCATCAAAACTCTTAAGGCAAAGAACTGGAAAGAGAATGAATATGCTAACCTTTAAAAAGTTTATTTATAGAACACCTAAGGAAATGAAAGGATTTTAAAGAATTTTAGGACTGGAACAGACCTTTGAGACCTTCTATGTTCGTCCAACATCATTTTCAATTCCCCTCCATGCCACCCACCACCCTCGATTTAAAACAGCAAAAACTGAGGCTCCAAGGGCTTAGGGGTTCTCTCTACACCAGAGACCAGAGGCCAATGCTCTGACTGCTAATCTAATCTCTTCTGACTACATTAAAGTTTATGAAATAAAGATGAATGAGCAGAATAACATGAATCAGAAAAGTTCTTTCTCAGACATGGTATACAGTTCCTGCAACTTACCTGGCTTTTTGGTTCTGAGTTTCAAGATAAGGATGATCAGTGTCATTCATGCATTCATGATGAGGGATTATTTTAATGTGAAAATGTATAAAGACAAAAGACAATGCATTGCGAAAAATGACGTCCCCAATCTGGAAGGTATGCAGG
Source organism: Aepyceros melampus (assembly GCA_006408695.1). Classification (NCBI taxonomy): domain Eukaryota; kingdom Metazoa; phylum Chordata; class Mammalia; order Artiodactyla; family Bovidae; genus Aepyceros; species Aepyceros melampus. The sequence goes on along the minus strand of SJXQ01006377.1, from coordinate 499,573 downwards.
TTGCCAGAAACACCGCTTCCCAGGCGGCATTCATGGTAAAGCGCCCACCTGCCAACACAGGAGACCCGGGAGATGCAGGTTCGGTCCCTGAGCGCCTCCCGCATAGATTGCCCTATGCGTCTCTTCATCTGGCTGTCCTCTCATCCTCTACCATATCCTTTATGATAAGCCACTAAACACAAATGTTTCCTCGAATTCCGTGAGCAGTTCTAGCAAATTCTCCCGTGGAACCCAAGAAGGGAGTTGTGGGAACCGGTCCGTTAGAGGCGCAGATGATAACCTAGGACTTGCATTTGGCATCTGAAGAGGGAGCAGTCTGCAGCTGAACTTCTAATGTGTGGAATCTGATGCCAACCCAAGGCAGGACACCCAGCTGGCATCACAGACAATTACTCGATACGTAGAAAGCCCAAATGTCAGTTGTCAAAAGTGTCGTGAGGGTTAGAGTGAAGAGAACACACGGGGGAAGGCTGTTCTTCCTAGACAGGAAAAAAAGTGAAAGAAAAATGCTACTTGTTAAAAGATTTTTTTCTCTTTTTTCCCAAATCTGAAGTCCTTAACAATATATATACATGTGTGTGTGTGTGTGTGTGTGTGTGTGTGTGTGAGAATATGGGTTTCCCTGGTGATTCAGCAGTAAAGAATCTGCTTGCAATGTAGGAGACCTGGGTTCAATCCCTGGGTTGGGAAGATCCCCTGGAGAAGGGAATGGCTAATCACTCCAGTATTCTTGCCTGGGGAATTCCATCAACAGAGGAGCCTGGTGGGCTACAGTCTGTGGGGTCAAAAAGAGTTTGACACCGCTAAGCCACTAACACACAACACACACAATACATATATATATATATATATATATATGAACAATAAAGACCCACTATACAGCCTAGGAGCTACAGTGAATATCTTATAATCATCTATAATGGGAAAGATTCTGAAAAATAATAAATACGCATATTTATATATAGGTACAACTGAATCATTTCACTTATATCTGAAATATTGTAAATCAACTATACTTCAATTTTTTAAGTTTTATACATATGTATAAGTTTATATACAAATATAAATACATATATATAAACCCCATATGTAATTTAAAAAAACTCAGGTATATACACACTGAACCCTTGTATTAAAAATCTATTATAATAGAATCTAAGTAGATAGTTGAACTCACAAACAAGAAGAACAAGACCAAGCAGTCCATTTTCATGAAGTATTACTTTACTATACAGCACACTTGTATTTTTAAGTGAATAAATGCATTTTCCCTGAAAATAATTTTTTAAAAAGAAAAACTGCACCATCAGTTACTTTTCCACCCTTTTCTTGAAACAATTTACAGCAAAATACATTTAGCACATTGGGTCTTCGATCTTCAATTTCGGCTAACCAGTAGGGCAATAGTCACAGTTGAGGTCATGTTGAGGTCTTGACTTTCCATATACCTTTTTTCTTCAAGGAAACTTCCATTCTCATCATCACCTTTCAAACAATGCATTAGTTGCCCAAGTTTTAATACCTTACATCAAAGCAAATAAATGTGAGCCTGAGAGAGCTGGCAACAGTCACTGAAACACTGTCTTCCTAGCTGGTTTCTTGGTAGAGCTTGGATAAGGCACAGGTGGTTGAACTCTTGAGCAGAGAGGGTAACCCCCACATTTCCACAATATTTAAAATGGTCTATGCATACTTTGGGCTTCTCAGGTGGTGCTACTGGTAAACAGTCTGCCTGCCAGTGCAGGAGACCTAAGACATGGCTTTGATCCCTGCATTGGGAAGATCCCCTGGAAGAAGGCACGGCAACCCACTCTAGTATTCTTGCCTGGAGAACTCCATGGGCAGAGGAGCCTGGCAGGCGACAGTCCACAGGGTCGCAAAGGGTCGGACAGGACTGGAGCGACTTAGCACGTATGCACGCATACCTTACATGCGCACAAAAGTCAGCTATTTGACATTGTGTTGCAATGTCTTCATTTCTTAAAAAGTTGCCTTAGTTCTCTTAGAATAGCATGTCATCCATTTACTCTGAGGCAGAAACTAACTTGACAGTCACAGCCTACAATAGTATATTGAAAGATGAAATTATAAATTGGAACATAGGGAGAAAATCACATTCAAAAATGCTTTATACACTCAAATGCATTTTTTTTTTTTAGAAAGCAAGGGTGAGAACTGGCGCATGCAAATGCTGCTGCCTGACTTCCCCATGACTGATTATAGCTGGTGGAGAGTTCATAAAAGAGCAAAGCTAACTGTCAAAGCACATTAGCAGCTGCAAAGGAGAAGACAAAAGAATAATGCCACCATTATTATTTATAGTTGTTCACTGGGGTGAGTTGAGTCCTACTTTTCCCTACCTGAGCAGTGGAGAATAGACAGTCTCTAAATACTGCATCCATCTCCCGATACTGTTTTTGTTCATGTCAGCATTCTGTATAGGTTTTTGTATACTATACACAGCATAGTTTTTATTTTTTATTCATTTTTAAATTAATTTTTGTTGTAATATAGCTGCTTTCTGACGTTGGGTTAGTTTCTACTGTACAGCAAAGAGAATCAGCTGTATTTCCTCTTTTTATGGATTTCCTTCCATTTAGGTTGCCACAGAACTCTGTGAAAGTTTCCTTGAGCTATACACTAGGCTCTCATTAGTCATCTATTTTACGCATAATATCAATAGTGTATATATGTCAATTCCAGTCTCCCAGTTCATCCCATCTCCTCCTCCCCATCTTGATGTCCATGTGTTTGTTCTCCACATCTGTGTCTCTATTTCTGTTTTTGCAAATAAGATCACCTATACCATTTTTAGATCCAACCAGTCCATTCTGAAAGAGATCGGCCCTGGGATTTCTTTGGAAGGAATGATGCTAAAGCTGAAACTCCAATACTTTGGCCACCTCATGAGAAGGGTTGACTCATTGGAAAAGACCCTGATGCTGGGAGGGATTGGGGGCAGGAGGAGAAGGGGACGACAGAGGATGAGATGGCTGGATGGTATCACTGACTCGATGGGCGTGAGTCTGATGAACTCCGGGAGTTGGTGATGGACAGGGAGGCCTGGCGTGCTGCGATTCATGGAGTCACAAAGAGTCGGACACGACTGAGCGACTGAACTGAACTGATACCATTTTTCTAGATTCCACATATATGCATATATATATATATTTGTTTTTCTCCTTGTGACTTACTTCACTCTTTATGACAAGCTCTAGATCCAGCCACGTCCCTGCAAATGACCCAATTTCACTGCTTTTTTTCAGTATAATTTTACAACGTTTGTCTCCAACAAAAGTGAGCAAACTAGATGTTAAATTCAAAATTTTAAATTAAATTTAAAATTTTAAATGTTAAATTATCAACACTATTCTAAGAGTAAATATATCTCTATTATATTATTATATATATTATATAAATAGATATAGATATATAAATATATCTCTATTATATTACTCTAAGAGTAAATATATCTCAATCAAAACATAGAATGGAAAAAGTTTTGGGAAGCAGACCTGTGATTGGAGTATGGTTGGTGATATTGAACAGTGTGATGTTTTACTATATATATATATTCCTCACCTTCACAGAGCTTAGGGCTTCCCTGGTGGCTCAGAGGTTAAAGCGTCTGCTTCCAATGCAGGAGACCTGGGTTTGCTCCCTGGGTTCGATCACTGGGTTGGGAAGTTCCCCTGGAGACGGAAACGGCAACCCATTCCAGTATTCTTGCCTGGAGAATCCAATGGACAGAGGAGCCTGGTAGGCTGCAGTCCACGGGGTCGCAAAGAGTCGGACATGACTGAGCGACTTCACTTTCACTTTCTTTCACAGAGCTTACAATTTAATGTTCAAAGCAGAAATTAACCAAACTGTGTACCTATTAAGTGTACAGGGTGAGCCAAGAATAGTATATGAGAACACAGTACAGAGTAAACTAATCTAGAGAGTCAGGGAAGGCTTAGATAAGAAAACAGTATCTGGATTGGGCTCTGAAAGGTGAGTAGGAGTCAGCCAGACAGAGGGTTAACCAAGGGAGAGGCTGGGAAGAGAAGAATGGAAACACTATGATTGGAGGCAAAGTATCTGTGACGGCCAAGATCTGCTGGAGTATCATGTGCCCAAGAGAATGTTCATGTGGTTGGAGGACACAACGCTGAGGGAAGATGACGCAAAATTAGGTCAAGCAAGGTTGGTAGGACGCACAGAGGCTTCCTTGTTGTATTGGAAATTTAGGTCTTTATCAGAGAAGAATTTGCGAGCCATGGAAGGTTTTGTGCTTGTTGTGTGTGCTGGAGTGAGTGTGTGAGTATGTGCATTACACTGTATTTGGTAGCTTTGGAGAAAATGTAGTACACAGTCATACTTTAAGCACTTCAACTCAATCACTCTTGCTGGGAAACAGAGTAGAAATTAAAGTGGGCATCAGACTACATCTTGGGACTAGATAGGAATACCTTAATTCAGGTAAAGGTGTTGAAAAACTGGCTGGAGATAATCAGATATTTGGAATGAGACTCTGGCTAAGAACTGGATGGATGGCCTACGGGGACAGTGAACCAGATTTTGGAGGGAGAAGATAGGTTACATCCTTGGTTTTCAACCTGCTGACTTTGTGCTGCCTATGAGACAACTAAGTGGAGATGAGAGTAGATAACCTGGCTAATATCCATTGAAAGTAATGGATATTCACTTTCAATATCCATTAAGAGCTCTCAGCATTGACCAAGAGCAAAATCATTTGGTCTGTGAGGTGAGTTCAAGGCTAAAGTTATTTGAGCTGTAAAGTGACTTCTAAAGAATGTATAGGATTTTAATATTTGGGGACTGAAGGACATTCCAGAAAGAAATTTGTAATCATACTAAAGCAGGAACATATTTGGTCTGCTCTTTCATTAGCCACTAATATAAAGTATTTTCTTTTATAATATAATTTAATCAAGACTTTAAAAAAAATAGGCTCTAAGGGGCATTAATCCATTATTCTCTTCCCTTAGTCCAATGGAATGTTAATTTTAGAGTAAGCTCAGTTAATAGATGAAGTAACTGCCTTATAAAGGGTGAGTTCCTACATCCTTGAAATTTACAACCTTTTTCCTATAATCACAATTTATTCAAAAATTTCCAGAATTTCCTTCAGAATTATTGCCTTTATATAGGCAAAAAAAAACCTTTTAAACTTCTCAACTATTTCTGTAATTTGTTGTAACATTTGGTAAAACTTTGCCTTTGATCTTTTCTTTTTCACTCAGACCCAATGTATAGACCACCAGTCTGGCCAGCTATAATCCACAATTAATTTTTTAAAAAATACACGAAATGTGCAAACTAGTTAATTCTTTATTAAATGGGTTTACATTCAAGGTTATCCTTTCAATTAAGCTCAGTCCCTGTAGTTATATATAAATATGCTTTCTTACTGTGGAGAGACAGTAAGCTTGCAGGGACTTGCAGGGAGAAACAAAAAAAGCTTACCTACATCACAGACCACAGGTGTCAGACATGTGACTGTCACCTCTTATCTGTGCTGTGGTGGGAAAATTTGAGAATCACTCTCAACCCTGAAGTGTTGACCTCCCGCGTGGAATGTATGAACGATAAAACACACATTTCTCCTCCTATGCAGGTCAGAATGAAAATGTTTTAGCTTATCTGTCATTACCGATGGTAGACTGATGCATGATTTTTCAGATACGGAAGACGAGTAAACTTTGAAGGCAGCCTATACCAATTTTTTTTCAACTGAGGACAAACTAAAAAGCACCAGTAGATTTATCTTCTGCAAACTCCTTGCAAAACAATTCCAATATTTAATTTAATTGCTTAATTTGATGTGACACGAAAGAGAATGCCATCAACACAGATTCATGCAACTGAACACACTGTGAAACCACACCCAAGAAACTAGTGACCGGTTTCAGTTTTTTACGTGGCACAACCGAGAGAACTGAGTATGTCCTTTAACACAGGGGTCCCAGCCTCCCGGATCCGCCTGATGATCTGGGGTGGAGCTGGTTATTCTGCAGAAAAGTGTATAATAAGTGAATGCATTGAAGCATCCCAAAAACATCTCCTCTTCTCTGGTCCATGGAAAAGTCGCCTTCCATGAAACTTGTTTCTGGTGCCAAAAAGGTTGGGAATCACTGTTTTAACACATTTATCACCATGAGATTACCAAAAACAATACTGCAATGGATTATGAGAAAGGTTTTGTTTTTCAACTTGTTCAAAAGGCTTCCTTAGCCTTTCCAGAGGGTTTCCTTGTTGACACAAAGTTTATGTTCAAAGCATAAAGTCTTGAGAGTATGGCATATATTTAATGCAAAGATATTAGACTATAACAGCTTTTACTTATATTTCTCGATTTTAATGTGTTTATTATTTTAAAGTTATTAGCATTGTAAACTTGTTACTTAATCCATTTTTTTCAGGATTCAGTTCAGTTCGGTCGCTCAGTCGTGTCTGACTCTTTGCGACCCCATGAATCGCAGCACACCAGGCCTCCTTGTCCATCACCAACTCCCAGAGTTCACTCAGACTCACGTTCATTGAGTCAGTGATGCCATCCAGCCATCTCATCCTCGGTCGTCCCCTTCTCCTCCTGCCCCCAATTCCTCCCAGCATCAGGGTCTTTTCCAGTGAGTCAACTCTTCCCATGAGGTGGCCAAGTACTAGAGCTTCAGTTTTAGCATCATTCCTTCCAAAGAAATCCCAGGGCTGATCTCCTTCAGAAGGGACTGGTTAGATCTCCTTGCCTTCCAAGGGACTCTCAAGAGTCTTCTCCAACACCACAGTTCAAAAGCATCAATTCTTCGGCGCTCAGCCGTCTTCACAGTCCAACTCTCACATCCATACATGACCACAGGAAAAACCATAGCCTTGAAGCATGAAAGTTTGCCAGTCTTTTGGAACAGTTGCCATACCATCATCAAGTTAATCAATTTTTTTTATTAAATCAACCTGCCATGTTCAGATTGTCCTTAGATTCAGGGGAGCCAGAGATTTCAAAATACTTTGAAAATCTGCTATTAAGAGACAAAAATCTATTGGTAGAGAAAAAGACATATACATAAAAGAATGCTTATGTTATAGAAGCAGAGGAGTAGGCCTGGGAAAGTCATCAGAGGTGACTTTACGGTAATTTAGATTTCAAGTGTAAATTTGAAAAACCAAAAAGAATTTGTCAGATATACTATCAATTTTTTTTATTAAATCAACCTGCCATGTTCAGATTGTCCTTAGATTCAGGGGAGCCAGAGATTTCAAAATACTTTGAAAATCTGCTATTAAGAGACAAAAATCTATTGGTAGAGAAAAAGACATATACATAAAAGAATGCTTATGTTATAGAAGCAGAGGAGTAGGCCTGGGAAAGTCATCAGAGGTGACTTTACGGTAATTTAGATTTCAAGTGTAAATTTGAAAAACCAAAAAGAATTTGTCAGATATACAATTTGAAGGAGGACATTGTCTCAAGAGGACACAATATGACCAAGAAGAGTGGACCTAAAATACCTTGATTGCTTATGGAGCCATAGGTAATTGTGGATGACCGAAATTCAGGAAGACTCTAAAGGGTATTGTGTCAGAAAGTGAATTTACAAGGCAGCCGCAAGAACTTAAGTATCTAGCAAGTAAAGGATAAAAAGTCATTACACAGTTTTCACAGGGAAGTGGCAAGATTTCATCTAGATTTTAGAAAGGTGAATATTCAGGGTTGATTTCCTTTAGAAATGACTGGTTTGATCTCCTTCCTATTCAAGGAACTCTCAAGAATCTTCTCCAGAAAACAGAGACATCGCTTTGCTGACAGAGGTCCGTATAGTCAAAGCTATCATTCTTCCAGTAGTCATGTACGGATGTGAGAGTGGGACCATCATACCTGAGTAGTAACAAAGTCTGTATTTTAACTGTACTGTTATGCCAATGCCTATAGGCTTTCTAGTGTATCACATAGATGCTACTCCCATCATCATGTGTATACAAAGCTTTCTACAGCCGGGTAGGGAAGACCTTTTATATCTAACAAGGGCTTCTAAACATGTAAATAAAAACGCCGTCAATGTCTTCAATAGCCTTTCATTAGTTTAACCTGTCGATTTCTTGCTCTACTAAAAAGCAAAGTAATTTAACAAGTTCTACACAGAGTTACCCTGATTCCTTTAGCCAGCTCTGATTAATAAGTAAATTAATACTATGAGTAAAAGAGGTTCATTGGTAAAACTTTTTACAAATAACGATGAGCTCTAAGGCCTAAGAAATTGCTTATCTTGCTAACTTGCATCATCAGTCTGTATCAGGCGTTCGAAAAGTATACTTGAAAGTTACAATTTTGAGACTTACTTTTCTCATTAGACTTCCAGGAATGTAATTACCATCCATTTCAACATCTGGGCTTAACATGATAAAAAACTCAACATTTTTGAAATTTCTGTGATTTTATTTATTTTAAAAAGCTAAATTGATTTCTTCTTTTCAAAAAAAAAAAATGGTAGAGGGGAAAAATTCTCCCAGGCTAAGACCTGATGAGCTGAGTTTTAGCCTAGAGCAAATTTTTACAGCTCAGTTATAAACCCCTGAAATAGGAGTTCATAATGGAAACAGCTGCTCAACCTTAACTATTGCGGGTGCCACTATAATAAAAACGGCAGGAGTTCACATTAACATCGGCTTCCCCTTACACTCTTTCCTGTTACCCATCCATTAACCAAACTCCACTACCTAATGGAGGTGAAGGCTACAGCTTTACTCCCAACAAAAATAACAAGACAGGCAACTTACAGGTGGTAAATAACATATTCTCCCCAAACACAGAGTGTACAATAACCCCTGGAGGCTGCTCTCCAATCTAGAGAATAACATCCCAGTCCAATGATTTCGAATTAGGAATAACATCCCAGCCCAGAAAACACTAAGCAAGGACACCTATTTCCTGTTTATTTTTTGAAATGTATTATTTTTGCAGTACTCAGAGAGAGAATATATTTTTTAAAAAATCTCTCCTTTATGATAGAGCTATCTTTGTAACACATTCCTAGAATACTGACAAGTAGATGATTTCCTGAAATTAGAAACAATTTTGGAATTGAAGTAACCAAATATTTCACTCACCAATACCGTCACAGTGAGACCCAGACTAAAACACAAAGGAATTTCATTTGACTGCTGTCTTTGAAATCCCTAAGAATGATGAAAGGACAGATATTTTTAAGATTTGATGAGATATCAGATGCTTTGCATCTAATTATTCAATTATTAAAATCCTATTATAATCCCTCCCACTTACCTACGAGAAAATTCAGGCTCAGATTGGGTAAATAGGTTTTTCTTTTCATATGAAGTTTGCTTTTATAGCAAGTAGAGGGGTAGGATGAACTGCAACTTTTGAAAGTTGTATTTATTTATTCATTTGGCTGAGCACAGGCTTTCTCCAGTTGTGACAAGAGGGGGCTACTCTCTAGCTGGGCTGTGCTGGCTTCTGACTGAAGTGGCTTCTTTTGTTGTGGAGCACGAGATGTGGGGTGCGTGGGTTTAGCAGTTGTGGTGTGGGGGCTGGGTTGCCCCGTGGCATGTGGGGTCTTCCCAGACCAGGGATTGAATCCAGGTCTCCTGCACTGGTACATGGATTCTTAACCACTGGACCACCAGGGAAGTCTGAGCTTCAACTTTTGTCTGATGGTAAAGTACCTGTGCCATTTATTCCTAAGACAAAAAGGAAAAAGAAGGCACTGTACTCATCAGTTTTTTTTTTTTTATATGAGGATAATTGCCTTGGAGAGGTTTAACATTTGAAGACATTATTCTGAGAATCTGTACGGTGCTTTTTCACGATGATTTTATTACGATTGAACAGAATCTGTGGCCAAGCCTCTTGTGCTGACCAAAAGAACTGACCAAGATTTCTTGTGGCTTCTAAAAGCCTGGCAAACTCCCCATCCACTAAATGCTTGCCTCCCTAGGGAAATTAGATGTTGTGACTTGCCTTATGGGCATCTTCCTCACAATAATATCCGCTTTGAATCTTGGAGAGCATAAGCAACCTCTCCCACCACTTGGCTTTGAGTTCCGTTCTGTATGTGACAACATGACAGCAGCAAGGTTCAGGCACACAATCCCCAGTCTGTCCCTGCAGGAAGGGGAGCGCTGCGCTGACATCACTTCAAACCTATTCCCAACCTGCTTTTCATTTGAAACCCTTTAAATCAAAGATGTCACTGAACAAAATGGAAACATTTAAACATCTGTTTTTCTAACGTAACCATTCTCTGAACCATTTTTAAAAATAAACTGAGAACTTAAAGGGTAGAAGAAATGAAGAATAAAATCCCACAGTCCCGGTGAAGACATCTTGACAAACTGGAAGTAGGGTGTTGATTTCTACTCAACACAACTCTGTCTGAACAGCACACCTGCCTCTTCAATCATCACAAAAAATGCAGCAGCGCCATTGTATTTTATCACTGTAAATCTCTTATGTGAATGTGCGGGATGTTTACAAGGTTCTCAACTAAGCCATTGTTTATATTGTCATTTGTATATCTTAGGACTCTTTTTCAAACTGATTTTTATATTTTTTAATATTTATTTATCTGGCTGTGCCAAGTCTTAGTTGTGGCCTGGGAACTCTGAGTCATGGCACTGGGATCTAGTTCCCTGACCAGGGATCGAACCCAGGCCCCTTGCGTTGGGAGTGTGGAGTCGGCCAGTGGACCACCAAGTCCCTCTAACTGATTTTTTAAATCAAGGTAACAAGTACCACATTGTGATTTATTTTGAGGACACTGCCTAGAATCATATCCAGATGGATATTTTAAGTCAATAGCTTTAATACTGTGGTAATCTTAAAAAGAGTTGGTATTAGCATATACAGATGTCTCTATATTATAGGTATAATTTCTAACATTAAAAAATATTTATTATATGGCTATATGTGAGAAGCTCTTGGAAGTAAAAGACTGGAAAATTTATAATTCACACACATGCATATATATATATATACACAATATTTCATATGATTTCAGGGATGTTAAAAGATCTTGTCATCTACATTTGGGCCTCCTAGACATACAAAAACACCATATAAGACCCTTGACTTTAGGGACTAGAGTAAATAAAATTATTTTTAAAGATTTAGATTCTGTTCTCAAAGCTCTTTACTGCATGACTTTAAAAATAATCTTTGTAGACTTCTTGACTGTTTTCCACCAAAAACCATGGACCTGGGGGTGTTGGGGGCTCATCTCAGCACAGTTCTTTTTTTCCTTGGGGTATAATTGCTTTTATATTGTGTGAAAAGTTGGCTTAAAACTCAGCATTAAAAAAATGTGATCATGGCATCCAGTCCCATCACTTCATGCAAATAGATGGGGAAACAATGGCAACAGTGACAGACTTTATTTTGGGGGGCTCCAAAATCACTGCAGATGGTGACTGCAGCCATGAAATTAAAAGATATTTGCTCCTTGGAAGAAAAGCTATGACCAACCTAGACAACATATTAAAAAGCAGAGACATTACTTTGCCAACAAACGTCCATCTAGTCAAAGCTACGGTTTTTCCAGTAGTCCTGTATGGATGTGAGAGTTAAATAAAGAAAGATGAGTGCCGAAGAATTGATGCTTCTGAACTGTGGTGTTGGAGAAGACTCTTGAGAGTCCCTTGGACTGCAAGGAGATCCAATCAGTCCTGAATATTCATTGGAAGAACTGATGCTGAAGCTGAAACTCCAATACTTTGGCCACCTGATGCGAAAAACTGACTCATTGGATAAGATCCTGATGCTGGGAAAGACTGAAGGCAGAAGAAGGGGACAACAGAGGATGAGATGGTTGGATGGCATCACTACTCAATGGACATGAGTTTGAGCGAGCTCTGGGAGTTGGTGATGGACAGGGAAGCCTGGTGTGCTGCAGTCCTTGGGGTCACAAAGAATCAGACATGACTGAGCAACTAAACTGAGCTTTTCAACCATTGTGTTGGTTTCTACTGCATAACAACATATATATATCCCCTCCCTCTTGAGTCTCCCATCCTCCACACCTCACCCCCCCCATCCCACTCTTCTAGGTCATCACAGAGCATCGAGTTCCCAATGTTATATAGCAGCTTCTTACTAGCTATCTATTTCACACATGGTAGCGGAGAAAGCAATGGCACCCCACTCCAGTATTCTTGCCTGGAAAATCCCATGGACGGCAGAGCCTGGTAGTCCGTGGGGTCACTAGGAGTCGGACAGGACTGAGCGGCTTCACTTTCACTTTTCACTTTCATGTACTGGAGAAGGAAATGGCAACCCACTCCAGTATTCTTGCCTGGAGAATCCCAGGCACAGGGGAGCCTGAGGGGCTGCCGTCTATGGGGTCGCTCAGAGTCGGACACGACTGAAACGACTTAGCAGCAGCTAAGTATATATGATGTATATATATCAATCTCAATCTCCCAATTTATTCCAACCTCCTTTCCTCTCCGTATGTGCACAAGTCCATTCTCTACATCTGCGTCTCTATTCCTTCCCTGAAAATAGATTCATCTGTGCCATTTTTCTAGATTCTACATATATGCATTAATATGCGATATTTGTTTACATCAGATCATTTATAGGAGGAGAAAATGATGGAAAGGCACCTGATTTACTAAATGCTCACACAGACATATACACGCACACATACACGTATACTGTATATATAGCTTTTTAAGCAAATAGCTTTAAAATTTAAAGGTGTTATTCTAAGACCATATGAGCTGTATTTACATAGATTTCATATGATCTCTTTGAAGCTATTTTGGCAAGCAAGCCTCTTGAACTTAACAAAAGAACTGACTATACCTACGTTTTACTTGAGCTCAGCAAATCCAGGGGACTCAGTCCACAGCTCATCAAAGCATATTGTCCAGCACTGGAGTAGTGGTTCTCCAAGTCCAGCCACAGGCCAGCAGCCAGCAGCAGTGGGCAGGCCCTTGTGAGCCACGCACGCTCCCAGCCCAACCCAAGACCTGCAGAAACTAGAGGGATGAGGCCTAGGACGTGCTCCAGGGCACTCGGATTGAGAAGTTTCTCCCACTGCAAGCATCTCCCTTCCACAGGAAACCGTATTCTAGCAGTAACCTGAGTCCCCAGGCACACCCGAGCACTGATCTTCTCAACTCCCCAAAGCTGACGAACTTTTTCCCTTAACTACACAACTCCCACCCCAACAACCTTCCACATTACAATATGCTCGGAACGCTCTGTTCACATCAAGATACAAAAGACTATGTTTAAAGGGATCAAACAGACTAATATTGGGCATTAGAAGGAGATGTAGGTTCACTGTGGGTCAAAACTCTTCTCCAACAGCATCTTTCTACTGCTTAGATGAGTAAAGACCATCCAGGTTAACTGAATAAGCAAATGTGTACATTGCTCTTTTAAAAATAGACACATATTTGTTTGTTTAATTTTGGATTTAGATGCTTCAGTTTGTAAAAGTCCAAATGAATTTTACTAGCAATTTCCCCTAGAGAATCACTGATAATAATTATCATTGAAGAAAAATCCCAACACTTTAAATTACAGTTACAAATCATATATACATATTTTTTACTTTTAATTTTCACCATATTGTACAAATACATCTAATTATTCTCCATCTACATAGTATGCCATGAAGTGCCTTAGGGGACTGATTGGTTTATCAATTCAATTAGAAAGTTGGTTGTTTTGATTAACGTCAACTATTATCTATTATAATGAGTATCATAATGCCATCTAATTAAGACAAAGAAAGTGCTTTAAAATTTCCAAACCTATTGCCGGTATGGGTAAAAATAAAAACAACAGCAAAAAGCTGTCTGGTTCCATTCAGTATAGAAAAGAACCCTCACACCTCTTTCTTTAGAATCACTGAATCTGTAAAAACTGAACACTACTTACTATATAGAAAATAGATAAAACTGCTATATTAAAATCCCTGGTATTGCACAGGGACCTCTACTCAACATTCTATAATAACCTACATGGGTAAAGAATCAGAAAAAGATATATATATATATATATATATATACATATGCATATATATATGACTGAATAACTTGGCCATATAACTTGGTTGAAACTAACATAACATTGTAAATAACTATACTCCAATAAATGTGTTTAAAAAAACTGATCTACATGAGGACAACCCTGAGACATCAAGAAATGAGAAGATGGAGAAACGGAGTTGGTGAGAGGACGTGACGACATGGAGTACATATTATTGCATTCAAGTCGTAAGAAAACGAGACGCACCGTTCCTTTTCCAAGACGCATGCCCTAGCGCTAACACTTGTAAGGATACCTCAGCGCTTCTTACAGATCTTTCCAGCCCTAGAGTCCCAGGGGATCTGGGAGGCACCTCTTAGCAGCCACGAGTGACTTCGAGAGTGAAGCTGTAGGACAGGGCAGAAAGGCCATGCTACCTGCTCAGTGAGTGGGTGATGGAGTGAAGTATCAGTCGCTCAGTGGTCTGACTCTGCATGGACTGTAGCCAGCCGGGCTCCTCTGTCCTTGGGACTTCCCAGGTAAGGATATCACCCAGCACCGGCTCTTCCACCAGAATCTCAGAATCCTGGGTACTTGAAAGGAGAGCTTCAGAGGCCTGGGCTGTACCCCCTGAACAATCACTTAATAGTTGTTAAATGGCCTCCATTGTCCTTCCACTGTGCAATTGCCTCAGCTTTCTCCTAAGAGGAAATCAATCCATTCGGAGGCCTCGTTGAAGAGTCAAGAGAACCTTCCTAGCCCACTTGGGTTGTCATAACAAAATACTACAGATGTGGTAGCTTACACAATAGGAATGTATTTCTCACAGATCCGGAGGCTGGAAGTCCAAGATCACACTCATGGCTGATTCAGTTCCTGCTAAGGGTTCTTTCTCCCTGGTGGCTCGTTGGTAAAGAATCCACCTGCAATGCAGGGGACCACTTGCAAGAAGGAAATGGCAACCCCACTCCAGTATTTTTGCCTGGGTAATCCCAGGGACAGAGGAGCCTGGCAGGCTACGGTGCATGGGATCACAAAGAGTTAGACAGGCCTTAGTGATTAAACAACCACCACCACCAAGAATTCCCTGCCTGGCCTGCAGTCAGCAGCCTTCTCTTTGTGTCTTCCATGGCGGAGAGAGAAGTCTCATGTGTCTTCCTTTTCTTAAAAGGACAACATGGGCTTCCCAGGTGGCGCTAGGGATAAAGAACCCACCTACCAATGCAAGAGATGCAAGAGACGTAAGTTTGATCCCTGGATCGGGAAGATCACCTAGAGAAGGGAATGGCACCTCACTTCAGTATTCTTACCTGGAAAATCCCATGGGCAGAGGAGCCTGGTCAGCTACGGTCCATGGGGCCACAAGGACAACAGCTCTCTCTTGGATCAAGGCCCCATCCATACAACCTTATTTAACCTTACTTATTCTAAATACAGTCACATCAGAGGTTAGAGCTTCAACTTATGCATTTGGGAGAGACACAATTCAGTCCACAGCAAGAGCTATACAAATGTAGGTTTTCTTTTAACCCCACAGGGCCAATTCAGAAATAGTACACAGTTCACACAGCATTCTAATTGTTAGCTATGGCAAAATCATATTCTTTCAAGTTTCCTACCTGAGGAAAAAGAAACTTAAGAGTAGTTAGGTAAGGTTGATGAGAATCACGATTTATAGAGGGCAAACTGTTCTGAGCTTGGACAGGCAGATTTAAATGGGGAATGTTACCAAACAGTTATATAACTGAGACATTTCTTTGGGTTGTGCCTGAATGTCCTGAATTGTCCCTGCAATTCTCAGTGTGTTTATGCTTCACTAACTTCCCTCTTTGCCTGTGGATGTTATCATTTTATGATGTGTCGAAGCAAAGGAAGATATTTGGGTCAACAATATTAGATTCTTCAGATTCTCTTAATCTATTTGCAAAGAGTTTTAATCTATGAACCAGGAGTTTTTGGAACCTTGGCTCCTGAGTCCTGCGCACCTTCCACATTTTGATGAGTTTGTTTTTGTGGAGGATGCTGACTTCATACACAAACTCGCTTGCACCAAGGCCTGTGGCAATGGCACTGGACTTGAGCAGAAATGAGTTTTAAAATGAGCTTTTAAAGTTTGGGTGTTTTGAGAAAACAAATATCATAGAACAATTCATATATGTGGAATCTAGAAAAATGACACAGGAATAGAGATATAGACACAGCAGTCCGCAGACTTGTGGACACAGCAGGGGATAAGGGTGGGATGACCGGAAACAGTAGCATTGAAGCATACACATTACCATATGTAAACTAGATAGCTAATGGGAAATTGCTGTAAAATGCAATGCGGTACTCTGTGACAATCTAGATGGCGGAGATAGG